>CAJQZJ010033365.1:61779-92134 GCA_907164525.1 Lophiomys imhausi | reverse complement strand
CACACACACACACACACACACACACACACACACACACACACACACACTCCAGGCCCATAAGCATTTGTGGAGGTGGCAAAGTTGGCTCAGTTATTCAGGAAATGCCATGGCTCTTTCCTCCACTTCACACGAGAGCACATCCCCCCTACCCACCCTGTAGTCTGATGCAGCCATTTGACTGTGCTCTGGCCAACGACATGTGACATCCGCTCCCTCTCAGCCTTGGTCCTTTTTGTTTCCCCTTAGCATACCATGGAGGATGCCAGGGCCCTCACAGATGGCAAAGGTATTCTCAGGAGAGAGCCTGGTCTTCTAAATACGCTCCTGGAACAGACCCATCTCCCTGACCACTCATGACTGTGAGGAAACCAGGGAATAAATCTGTCACAGCAGTCAGAGAGTCAGAGGTTAGCCCACCCTCACCAAAGGTGCCCTGGCTCCTGCTGCCTTTGTCCTTGTTTCCTAGGAATTTATTAGTAGGTAAAAGCTCGGCACCAAGTCCAAAAACGATCTCTTTACCACTCCTGTTTACACATCCATTTCTAGCCTAATCCTACTCTTAGTATATGGCTATTTCCTCCTCTGGAGGTTGGACCACTGATCTGAGAACTGAGAGAAGATAAACCGAAAATGGAAAAGTCACCTGCAGCACACCATGCTGCCCAAGTCAAGGCACTTGAAGTAATTGTACCTTCTGCCCTAATGTCTCCATTGCATGGATATGATTGGCTTTTGAGGGAGCTCCTGTTCTAAGCTATCCTGTGTTTGTAAACTGGGTTTGCAAATTGCATGAAACAGCAGTATTTAAAACGTAACTGTCTCGGGGGAAAGTCAAGTCACAGATAACTTTTAAAACAATGTATTCTCCTTCACCATAACATTCCTACAGGGGTCTTTTTGGGATACTTTATCCCAATGAGAGCTTTCTGCTGAACTGCAAAGACTTTGTGGTCTGTGGGTCTGGCAGATATTCAACAGAATACACCATGCTATTGAAATGGCCTATCCCAAGAGGGACCTGCTCTAATCCTAACGCAAGGGGGATATGAGACCTTCTAAAAAAACATGGCTACAGCTACAGCTGAGTCAAAGCAGGAAGCAATAAAGAACTGATGTACTGGGCTGTGTCTTTGGAACAGTCTAGAGACTAAACAGATAAAAACAAACCCCAGGGTGAAATACCTCTTTTCGTGAGGTAAGAACTAATCCTCGCAGTCATCAAGTTCCTGAATAAAACCACAGCCCCTGGGAAAGTAAATCCCCATAGAGGACAAATAATTATATAAAGAACCTGCCTGACATTTGTAGAAAGTTCAAGAGGTCAAAATTCACAAAGGAGAAAAGAGTAGAGCTTTAGAAATAACAGGAAGCAGTCAAATTCTTCCCTGGATAGTTTTATTGGGGTCTAAAATCTTTTTGGCACATTCAAATTAAAATATATATATATATATATATATATGTGTGTGTGTGTGTGTGTGTGTGTGTGTGTGTGTATGTATGTATGTATGTATGTATGTATAAACTGAACCGTGGTGAGGAGACAGAGAGCAAGCATCTGCTGAATGACTCACATAACCTTGCCACTTGTTTCTCTGCTAGGAAGAGATTGGGGTTGTGCAGTGGAAGGCCACTCATTGTTTTTGCCCTAAATTCTTAGTCCTGACCTGCTGATAAAAAGCAATGAGAGAGAGCATCTCTTGTCTCCCTGTAACAGAGTGGTTCTCAACCATCCTAATGCTGCAACCATTTAATACAGTTCCTCGGGCTGTGGTGACCCCTAAGCATAAACATATTTTTATTGCTACTTCATAACTGTAATTTTGCTCCTGTCACAAATCATAAATGTAAATATCTGTATTTCCTGATGGTCTTAGGTGACTCCTGTGAAAGGGTCGTTTGACCCACCCAGCCCCCAAAGGGGTCACAACCCACAGACTGAGAACCACTGCGGTAGCACACTACACCGTACATGCCAAATCATCAGCAAAGCCACACTGAGTCTAACGGAACATTCACAGGGCTAGGTCCTGAGGCAGGATGAGATCCTGCGCTCCCAGAAGCCACACACACGGGATGATCCTGTGTGTGGCTTGTGAGAGCGCCAGGCTGCTGGACATGCACCATGGGTATGGCTGTAAGCGAGAGGTACAACATTTCTGCAGGTGAGGGACTATTGGAAATGGGATAAGCACAGGCAGAATGAGTGAGAACACTCATGGCCTGTGTATTACAGTGCCAAGAAAACATGTAATTTCTCAGGAAAGATGGCTTCCCAGCGAGGGAATTCCTTGGAATGTGTCAGAAGCATTCATCTTAATGAATCCTAAACAATGACAGACAGGGATGGAATATTAAGTGGTAGAATTAAAGTTGAAATTGCAGCTGAATGTTCTAACTAGCTACAGTAATATTGGGCTAGATGGGGTGTGTTCATTAAAAATCGATAGACTGTGTCTAATTTAACCTGGGTCTTTTCATTTAGGATAGACTTTTCTGTACCAGTTTTCATTTTAGTTTATCTTAATGATTGTATTTTGAGTATTGACTTATATTTTGTGACAAAGAAGACAATACCTCTCTTGTTTCACCCTAATGTTGTTCACCCTTCTGAGACCAGTTTCTAAGCAGAAGGTGGTCCAATGAAGCAGACCTTTTCAACATTTTTGCCAAGAAAAGGCCTGGGTTGGGGAGACAGGCAGTCTTTTTCTGGTGATCCTGGTGGTGATGCCAGCCCACCACTGATTTTTGCATTTTCCATGCCATTAAAATATTGCTTTCTGAGCCGGGCGTGGTGGTGCACGCCTTTAATCCCAGCACTCGGGAGGCAGAGGTAGGCGGATCTCTGTGAGTTCGAGGCCAGCCTGGTCTACAAAGTGAGTCCAGGGCAGCCAGAAATACACAGAGAAACCCTGTCTCGAAAAACCAAAAAAATAAATAAATAAATAAAAATAAAAAATAAAAAAAAATATTGCTTTCTGATGACAAAATCCAACATATTTCTTCCCACATCGCTCCTTAGAGAAAGCTTCTATGTACTGTCTTGCTGGACATATCTATTCGTGATATACAGGTGTTACCTGCTGTCCTGGTTGGGTTTTTGTTTTTGTTTTTTGTCAACTTGACATAAGCTAGAGTCATCTGAGAAGAGGAAATATTACTTGAGAAAATGTCCCCATAAGATTAACGTGTAGGAAAGTCTATGGAGGCGTTTTTTAAATTAATGACTAATGTGGGATGGAATGGGAGGGAACTCATTGTGGGCAGTGCCATGCCTGGGAAGGTAGTCCTGGATTGAAAATGAAAGCAAGCTGAGCAAGCCATGGGGAGCAAGCCAATACCTAGCTTTCCTCCAGGGCCTCTGTTTTGGGTCCCACCACCACTTTCCTATGTTAAGTTCCTGTTCTGACTTCTCTCAGTGATGGGACTATTACCTGAAGTTGTAAGCCGAAATAAACCCTTTCCTCCCCAAGTTGCTTTTAATCATGGTGTTCTATCACAGCAATAAAAGCACTCAAACACCTGCATAGCATAGCTCATAACTGCATCCTAGAATTCCCATATCCCAGTGCCCCGGGAATTCTCTGTTCCCTGCATCCTAGAATTCCCATATCCCAGTGCCCCGGGAATTCTCTGTTCCATCTAGACAGCCACTTGTCAAGAGACAACCTAGAAGGCCTCATTGACCCCTCTCTTTTCTGTGCTTCTCATCAATTATTAAATTTCTCTGTTGTTGTTGTTTTTGTTTGTTTGTTTTACACTACGTGTTTCCTGAATCTATTATCATTCCTTTATTCCTGGGGCAAAACACCTCTCCAGTCCCTTGTCATTGTCCCTTGTCACTGCAGGGTCCAACATTTCAGAGCCAGATGAAGTTTCTGCAGCTCAGGAGATCACTTCTTGTTCTTGTGCCATGTTTCGATAGTGCTGCTTTCCTTACCCAGAATGCCCTCAGCTTTCATTTGTCTGACTTCCTACTGTCCTATAAGGCAAAGGTAGAGACTATCTCTTTCATGATTATCCCACTAGGCGTCAGCTTGGGAGACCCAGGTTCTGAGCAATCACGAATGTGTTCCATGCCCTGGCAGAGTCTCTGTATGGTATGTTAATGCTCCAGCTATAAGACCAGCAGGTGGGAACTTTTTAGAGGGGTCTCATCCACTTCCTTCCTATAGCTTCTGCCCAATTTATCTCACGTGAGGATAAAGACTTTGTGCTGTACTTCTTAACTCATCACCTCACTTGACCACAGCAGCACTCCATGGACATGTAGCATTCATTTTTCTTGGGGGATGACCTCCCTAATGGCCAACACTTCTTTGTCTTTATAGTCTCAGTGCTTGGCCAGAATAGAAAATCAACATGAGTTTTCTGAGGAATAACTGTGGCACAAAGAAAAAGTTAACACGAGTGAAGCCAAGATGTTAGAGCATTGGCACCAGTTCCAGAAGCTCAGGAGCTCCTAGGTTCCTCAGCTGTAAGCTCCCTCCGCTGCCTCACCCCACACACTAGATTTCCTTAGTCTTTGAGGACAATTCTTCGAGGACAATAATTCTTCTTCTTCTTCTTCTTCTTCTTCTTCTTCTTCTTCTTCTTCTTCTTCTTCTTCTTCTTCCTTCTTCTTTTTCTTCTTCTTCTTCTTCTTCTTCTTCCTTCTTCTTCTTCTTCTTCTTCTTCCTCCTCCTCCTCCTCCTCCTCCTCCTCCTCCTCCTCCTCCTTCTTCTTCTTCTTCTTCTTCTTCATGTCCTTCTTTTCTTTTCATCTTCTTGTATAAAGGCCCAAGCAAGTAAGGTCATGGGCAAGTGAGTTGGTGCAAGTAATTCCAAGGACAGTTTACGGTTTCAAACAGCATGCTTTCATCATAGTTTTTACAGTAGGAATTCCTTACCAATTATGTGAGTTTTTGTCCTCAGAGAGAACAAAAACCCAGGAGTGGGAAGGACAAAAAGAAGAAGAAAGAGGAAATCCACATGTCATTATATGTGATAAGTATGCACTCTTCGGAACAATAAAGAATAGAGGTTTCTAGAAACCACCTTCACAAGAAATACTCTTTAAAGACATTGGTCAATTCAGAACAAACAGGAATCTTAGAGGCCTGCTCAGGATCACTCTCTTGGAACAATAACTAAGCTGGGCAAGCAAAGGGAACACATTTGGCATTGTGTTACCCTTCTTTAGTTGCTGCAGGCATGGTGACAGTAAATTATGAAATACCTCCTGGCAGTGTGGTTGCAACAAATGACATTTACCTTGTAGTTTCTGCAGGAAGGGTTGAAGGCATTGGTTCCACAGACAAACAGAGTATCATCATTCTTCTTGAGAAGAACTTTAATGAAGTTGTGACATTCATCCTGAAACAAAATTCACACTGTTTTGGAGTCTACTCAGTACAAAAGCCCATTCATCATCTAGACCATGATTCGCCAACAGCAGGGTTGCAGTGAGGAGAATACAGTGTGTAAGGTTACATAGCTCGGTTCCCCAGTTACCTGGCCAAGTTGTTACTGATGTTAGCCAGGAAAGGATGCCAATGATATATTATTTCAACAGTAAATACAAACATGGCAGAACGGTAACATATGTTTCTTTTATGTCACAGAAGAATGGAGAACTGAATGTGGCAACCTCCCAACATATTAATTTTAATGCCAGGAGTTCCAGGGTTCCTTGAGGTCCAAGGTTTCTGGTCGAAGACTACTTTTACATTATTATTTGACCAAAGGCACAAAAGCCTGTGAATCTGTGGTGCTTTTCACAAGTGCTTCCACAGACTGGAAGTGTGCCCTGGCCTCCGAGGTGGGTAGCTGGGAAAGGGCACTCAGAAGACTCAGGGGACAAGGTCTGCGTCCGTAATCCCTCCTGTGCCTGAGGACTTCTCCATGCAGTCCTTGCAGCTGTTGTAATGTTTCACCACATTAAGAGCAAACTATTTTTTGCAAATTAAAGCCTTCAATAAGTTGATGGAAAAAGCAATTACTGGAGAAAAGGGAATAGCAAGATGCATTCAAATCACCCTCTATGGCAGGGGATAACCGTCAAAAACGTAACCCGAAGTGGCAGCCGCAGGAGAAATGAAAATTGCGTACCTTATGTTTCCCCTTCATTCTGCATGTGTCTACATCAGCCTGTCTAGATTTCCATGTCAGTTTCTGCAGGGATCAAGAGAGAAATCAATTAGAGCCCAGAGGTTGTTGCATTTGATTTTAGAAGTAAGAGTTCCCTTGGGGCAACTAGAGGCTGAAGATATATTTATTGAAAGCTTTCGACACCCCTTCTCCATGATTAGTTCACCACGACAAAATATTAGAGAAGGAAACTTTTTATTTCTCTAATATTTATACATTTTTATTTATTCATTAAATTACAGGATGCTCTCCTTTTTGAGATGAAGATAAAAGAGAAGTGTGGGAATTTCATATAAAAATATCTGAAGCAACTTATAAATTGTAACTTTACTAAAATGTAAAGTTTCACTGACCTTTTTGTTCACTTACTCAATCAGTGTTTGTAAAGAAGACTTTTCCCTTAAAATATGGAAGTCATTTTCTTAAACATAAAGTGGACATTTGCTTGAGGCAGACAGGGGTTTATTAATTCAGGTTATGTTCCTTCATGTAAATTCATGGGCTAAATCTCCTACTTCTACTGCTAAGTTTTATTAACTAAATTAGCCCCGTGTGGAGTCATGAGGAAAGCTTACGTTAGACTTGATGTATTTCTAGATGATGCTTACATTCCAGAACCTCGTCAGTCAAATGATGTTCATGCTGCGTGATGTGGATACAGTAACACTGGGACAGTTTTTAATACATTTTTGGGGCAGAACTTTATATTTGAAAATTGGTATTTTCTTGGATAGACATGGCAATATTTTATTAAAATATTTTTACAAATTACATAAGACCCCAAAATATATGTGCACACACTGATGAAATACGTGTTTTGGAATGTGTAATAAACCCTCACTAAACCTTAAATCAGACTTCAAAAAGGTATGTTGGCATTACCCATACCACCTCAATCATTGCTTTTAAAGTACATATTCCCTAAGGACCCCCGTTTTAGAAAGATGATTTTAAAAAAACTTACTTTACTACAATAAATTTCTTCTGTGTGGGATGTGTCTAAATCAACTGTATAAATATGGTCCCTGCAAAAGAAAACTTGAAGTCAAACACAAGAGTTAAGACAGCTCATTTTCTACAGAATAAGTTTATTATGTTCGGGGCAGATAAGCCCATGAGCATACTTGTTAAAAAGCAAGATATCCACATGCTAGAAAAAGGAAAGAATTTAGTGTAAAAGGTTATCTCGAAACACATTTAGCACTTATGATTTATCACAACATCGGGTTGACATAAGACAACCTTCAGTAACGATTCTCCTTATCCCTAAAACCTGACCTGGCTCAGAAGCTGGAACGCAGATGGGCTCGCACTGGCTCTTCGTATCTTCAAACCCAAGCACGAGCTGCTTGTTATTCAACTGCTACATTTGATATTTTGATAGACAAGATGGAAGAAAGGTAAAATTATTTCCAGGAGCTCCCCTTCCCTCCACGAGACCATGTTGAATTAAAGTATAAATGTATTTGAGCTAAGGCTGACACAGTGCTTCTGCTCACTGTCCTGTTTTGTTCTGAGCTTGGCCGTCTTTACAGTTTGCTGCCAATCTCCCTTTGGAAGGGGAGACAGGGAATCAGCAGCTCAGGTGTGGGGCTGTGTTTAGACCTCCCTTCTCTGTGAGCAGAGCACAAGGGCCTTTTTGTCTGGAATTCAGAAGAAATTGAAGAAAAGAGGCGCACTCGGTGGAGGAGGTGGTGGTGGGGCTAACGGGGATAAATCCAAACAGCTCATTTTCCCTTGAAATGACATTGACTTTTTCTAAAATGCAGGAAGTCCTGGGGCTGGAAAATTAGCTACAGCTTTAAACCAGGACCTCGGGGCTCCTGTGTAGACTTTCAAACCTCCTTGCAAGTTAGAAAGACACAGGGACTGTGGGAGAGAAGAAAGCAATTATTTACAAGATTCACATATGATATAGGTGTGTCTGTATATATTCAAATGTACATATACACATACATATTCACTTCTTGAGAAGTCTGTTTACTTCACTCTCAAAGAAAAAAACAAAAAAAAAACCAGAAAAATAAAAAATGGTTTCTCGCATAGAAATAAAAGAAGAAAGCCGGGGTGTTGGCTTACAGATTCCCTTGCCTGCTCCTGAACTACGTGTGTGCTTGTGTCTGCATGTGTACATTTGGCAGAGAAACCCGTGTGTTTGTATCAAGGCAGTGAATAGGAGAGTGAGGAGTCTGCTTTACAAACTGCTGAGCTGGGAAGCTTTTTCCAGCGTCAATGGGAGGGACATCACTCTGCCCTTTAATTTTGAGGCCGTTTATTGCATTCGTTTATTACTTGTTTGACTTTACGATGGCACTGTAGTCGGGCACATTATTAGGCTGGAATTGCCTATGACACTGGTATTGGGTTTGAAATGGCTGGAAGTCTTTCCTTGCCCCTCTTCCCTTCAAAACTTAAGTAGAAGCTGAATATATGAATTGTAAATTAACGGCTGATTAATATGCATTGGCAGCGCCTCGGAAGGCTCTCAGATTGCCCCCTTTTGGCATGGTCTGTTTATGTTAATTAGCAGTTTAGAGATTAAAAAGAAAGAAGGATTTACAAAGTGGATAATAATAAGAAAGAATTGGAAGGCGTTCTTGCCACCAAACCCCATCAGTACCCAGGTTTCTGGATGGGACTTGGCCTTGGATTGCTAACACAAATTGTCTGGGAGAACTGGAAAACCTTTTAAAAGCAATTCCATGAGGGAAATCTCCTTCTGGACAGTGGCAATCTTTTTCAACATCTCAAAGAGCACATGGCTCCTGTGGATAGAAATGGTACTTTATGATCAACTATAATTCATGGTAAAGGATCGTTTCTAGCCGCCTGTGTACATCCTAGGATTCATCCAATGCTCTTGCATCTTGAATGGAGTGAGGGGAACACAAACTGATGTAAACTGAGGGTTTTCTCTTTCCCAGTCCATTGGATAACCACTGAGTTGTGTTGCCATCACTTGAGTCTCAGGAAAGGACTTAACTGTATTTAAATCTTGTTAACTTGCTACCTAGGACCCTGGATGTCTCAGGGAAGTGTTGGGAAATGTGAAAATAAAAGGAGATGCTCTAAATATGGCAACCTCAGAACTCCTTTTGGGATTTTCGGGATGTATATAGAAGGAAAATGACTGGGTATGGAGTGAATGCAACATGTAGGGTATTATACCCTTGACCTTCAATGAATGGTGGGTCTGTTCCATTGCTTTACAAAGAAATGCACTTCTTTTTTTCCTTTCTGTTTCCTCTTTTTTCTTTCCTTGAGGTAGAGAGTTCAGATGAAACTGTCTTGGTTTTAATGAACTGGAATAATGAATGCTTCTTAGTCTACACAACACCTGGCTTCTAATGTTCCTGTTGCCCTGGGCCTGTAGCCCGTACCGATGCTAAATCACTGGCTATAAGGGCTGTCTGTTTCAACCATTTTTGTTGCCAGTGACTCAATTGTAAACAGAACAATTCACGGGACATACCCGAGTCAACCTATTTCTCACAGGTTGATGTTTCACCATTTGTTTTGATCAGACTTTTTTACACTATGTTATAAATGTAGTTTTGTTTTACTATGTGCAGGAAATTAAAAGGATACTGAAGAAGGAGCTGACATACTTCCAAAGAGGTGGGTACTGAAACCTCAGTGGAATGTTTCAGAATGAATACCCACAAAGACTGCTCTCAGGCAACAGCTATTAGACAGTTATTAACTAACACAGGACGAAGAGTTCCACTTCTCAGTAGGCAGCACAGGACAGGGAGTGGCCATGTGGTCACCAGAGCATTGCCACCTTAGTTCAAATCCTAAAGCTTTCGCCGGGCCCACTTATGTCCCATCTCTGTCCATTTGAATCCTTCTATGGGAAATAGGAAAGGCAGTTGCTCTTTCTCATGAGGTTGTTCTAGGACCCAGCAAATTTGACATTTATGAAGTTATAACTACATTTACTTATAAGGACATACCAGCATGAGTGGCTTTTATGAAGTTTTTATTTGGTTTTTGGAATGGTGTGTGTGTGTGTGTGCGCGTGCACACACTCAATGTGGCTTCTTGAAGCTAAGTGTATGGTAGACATGGGACATTTTCATCACATTCATGGCTTTTCAGTTCATATTACAAGGACAGTCACCCATATCTAAACTTCCAAGGAATCTGGTACTGTCATTATTTTAGCTGCTCTGGCCTTTGGTTCAGTCACATATGAATACCATCCATCTTCTTCCTGGTGTGAAATGATTCTTCTATTTAGAGCCAGGTAATTGCCCAGAGGATACACCCCAGGACGCATCCTCGAATGAATTACATACCCCAAACCTAGCTGGAATTGTGAGAAATGGGTTGACTCAGACAGTTCCTGTGAATTGGTCTCTTCGCACTTCCACACCTTGCTGGAATCAGCATGGGCTTCACGAAGATACTTGCCTAACCTCGCATCTGTCATAGGATATACAGCCAGAGAAGCTGTGGAGCAACTGAATTACAGACAAGAGTAGAAGAAAAGCCCACTCTTCACGGAATCATAAGGAAGTTTCCTCATCTATGTTTATAGCAGCCTTATTTGTAATAGCTAGAAACTGGAAACAATCCAGATGTCCCGCAACCGAAGAATGAGTTAAAAAACTGTGGTACATCTACACAATGGAATATTATTCAGCTATCAGGAACAATAAAATTATGCAATTTGCAGCCAAATGGATGGAACTAGAAAAGCTCATCCTGAGTGAGCTAACCCAGACTCAGAAGGACGCATATGGCATCTATTCACTCATAGTAGGATTTTAGCTATATAGTAGAAGGTATCGATACTACAACTAACACACCAAAGGGAACTTGGACATAGACTTCTTATTTTTAATTTTTATTTTTTATTTATTAGTTATATTTTTTCTATTTTTTAGTCTTTTTTATCTATTGTCTGCTTATTGGTTTGTTTGTTTAGCAGTTCTCTCTCCCGGGCAACGAGACACTTTTCACTGATGGTACTGCTTCGTAGACTCCCAATGAATGAGGAGGCTCTTGGCTCTCATACGACCTCTCAACTGAGATGAGGGACTGTTATATAAGGACACCTCACCCCAGAGAAATGGGATGGAAGGGTTAGGAGGTAAAGAAAAAAAATGAAATGGGACGTTTCGGCCTTTTACTAATAATTGTCATAAATTGTTTAGGATAATTAAGAAATGCAAACTAATGGTTATGCAAGCCGGTCATTCTGTTAGGTACTATGACAGCCTATTATAGTTACTTTCTAGGCTAATCAGAAATAAACCTGCTACGAAACAAGCAACATCTGCTTACCCTAATATAAGAGATAGATAGGGCCTCTTCAAAAACCTCAAGAGATCTGCAGAATATGGCATTCAAAGATGTTTTTGTAACTTTAGATTTTTTTATATCAAGACATATCAACTCCTGACAGCACCCCCTATTCTCCTCCAAGTAGAAGATGAGCATTGAAGAATCTTCAGTGGGAAATGATTGAATTAGTTGCAAGCCTATCTCTTGGTAGGAAAAGCCCCTTGCTCCAACTGTAGACAGAATGCTGTCCAAAAAGGACAAAACCTGGAAGCAGGTAAGTCGACAGCCTAGCTCTGCCAAGACAGGGTAGGTAAGTCCTTCATAACCCCTGCTCTACAATCAATGTCTGTCAGAGAAACGGGGCCAAATGACTGAAGATCGATGCTGTAATGTATGGAGAGAAAATGGGAACTGTCTAGGCAGCCACTGGTATGTCATTTCTTAGTTTGGGAAGCTTCAGGCCCTGTACTTCCTATAAAATCAGATATATTTATCCCTCTCAGGTCTCTGAGGTGGTTGAAGAACAGATAGCTAGAGTCTCATAATTAAATTTTGAGTTGTTTAAGAGTCAAGAGAGTGTTATAGATCTAAGAAGATACTTTTAAAATTGTGTTGCAAGTTAGTATGAATGTTGAGTCAGATATAGAACTTTAAACTCATGGAGATGGTTAGATAGTGGAATATTAAAGTCAGGTACCAAATACATATGGACTGGACATTGGGAATGTACGCTAAGCCATATAACCCTCATAACTGTAGCCTAATTACCTCTGTTGTTTTGTATTGTATTTATTATTATAAGAGAAAGAGCCATTTGTTGGACTCAAAGGGGAAACTGTAGGGGGAGATAAGATATACCTTAAATTTAAAAGAAAAAAAAAAAAGGGAAGAGGATGGGGGGTTGAGGGTGGGAGGGTGGGACTGGAGGGGGAATAGGGAGGGGACTGCGATTGAGATGAAACTTGAAGAAATAAAACAAAACAAAACAAAAAAACAAAAAAAAAAAAGAAGAAAAGCCCAAATCCACATGGCCCCTATGTAGGTGATGTTCTTATCATTCCACTCTGCCTTGGATATTAGTATGTCCAGATATCATTTCCCAAAGGATGAATGGAGCTTCTTCTTCTTACTATTATTATTATTATTATTATTACTGTCAATACAAAACACTTATGAACCATACACAGGATTGTTGGTGTAGTGTTAAGCATTCTAAATGTTACTTAATTGGTCCTGCTTGCTGTCTGTTTCTTACATTGACTCTGATTGGTTAAATAAAATGCTGAGGCCTGAGATTGGACAAAGAGAGAGAAAGGTGGGACTTCCTGAGATTAGAACAGGAAGCCTGTGCTTTAGACAGAGGATTAAGGCATTCCAGCCAGGAGCAGCAGGAAGGAGGATGCACGCCATGGGTTAGAAAAAAGAACCTCATTCAACATGGGCAGGAATATCAGCATATGGTGGAAAATGGCAGTCCAAGGGGATGTATGTATATATGGGGTCATATTTGGGCAATAGAATTATAAGCTAGCTTAGATGGGCCAAGATTGCTCAATCCAGACCAAGGCTTGTTAAAATCCACCCCATGGTGTCTGTGTGCTCATTTATAATAGTGGGTTAAGAATTAACTGCCGCCGAACCATTTAATGATAACATAAATACTGGTTAAATAATTTAAGTAAAAATTTTTTTTACATAGGATTATACTTTGTCCGGTCATCACTACCCCTCTGTCATAGCAATGGTAAATACTGAAATAGGCATAATAGAAACAGATCTCTGCACACTGTTTAATACATGTTGATATATCCAAGATGATTTAACAAACAACTATCAAGTGTTGGAGTGCTCTACTGTGTACCCGGGGTAAATATTTGCACATATGTTCAAGAAACACAGTGGTTATTTGAGCTTTAAGCTTCAAAATACACAATTATTTCTCTGTAAATCCACATAAGGTTAAACAGACACAGAAAATCTTGAAAGAATGATTGCTTGACAAACACAAGTAGCGTTTAGCTAAAGTAACATCATAAGGAACCTACATTGTTAGAAAGACACCCACTGGGGAGTGGGGAGTGGGGAGTGGGACCTTCAGGCCGTCTGAAGGTGCATGCAAGGAATGCCTCTTACCGAGCAGCAATGTAGAGGGTTCTGTTCATGGTCATGATCATCTGGATATCCAGCCTGTGCCTCTGTGTGGTGTTCCGTCCTGGCTTGTGGCCCACAAACACCGGATACTGTTTTGTGTCTGTGAAAAGAGGAGATGGGGTGAGAGAGGGAAATTCAGATCAAGCCAAGAATCAACGGGGCAGTGTGAGGAGGAGGCGGGCCACAGAACAAAACCATGTTTAATTCAGACCATTTCCCATCTCTAGCAAAGCTGCTATTTCAGGAGATACTATGAGAGTGCTCCTTAAGGAAGATCAAGTTACACTACAATTCCAGATGATAACAACCCTGGTCTTAACATTTCTAAGTGTCACAGTTCTGAGGGTTAAACTTGCTGGTCAACCCTTTGCATGAAGGTGTGCTTTTCTTCCCCATTTTTCTTTTCATCTTCTGTGGAGTGCTAAGCCTGAGGGGGCAGGCTGCCAAAGATCTTGTCTCCGGACAAAACTATTTCAAAGCTGCCTTCCCCATCAATCACCACAAAGCCAATGTGGTCTGGAGGCGAGAGCCTTCATCCAGGAGCCAGAAGAAAAATACAGTCTCCACAGGCGTCCGGGTGGAATAATCTACCATTGAGGGCAGTCCTGCCAGCTTGGATGGTATTCTAGGAACTGTGAGAAGTGCACTCTGGAGCTAAGCAATTGGCTAATGTCACAGAAAAGAGGGCTTTGACAGGACAGGGTCAAAGTGTGTGTAGCCAGTCGGGTGCCTGGGCAAAGCCCATGAGCACATTTCCTTCATCTGGTGCTCTTTGGCCGAGTCCGTGATGTGTAATAATATCTGACCTTTAGAAATACCTGTATCTCAACATCTCTCTGTTTCTAAACCTACAGTCTCCAGAGCATTGGCAATCCTCCAAGAGGAGGAAAGAAAGGTGAGTCACATTCAAACGGCTACGTTTTCTGGGGAGTTAGAGCGATGTAACTATGAGTAGGAAGCCATTCACAGACCCACGCCTGGATGACTACACTTTACCCCTCTGGAACCTGGGCTTTCTCACAGCAGTGGGTCGTTACTAGAGAGCTTCAATATATTTTACTCCCAAATAAGTTCGGTGTACAAATTATCTTCACCTTTCCCTTCCATGGTTCTTTAATTTTATGTATCTGGCCATCATGGGGGTTTTGCTATGGCAGTTCCTACATCTCTGCTATCATGGGATTGCACGACCATTAATGCTTGTCAGCAGCGTATTTGGGCTGAGATTCCTATTGTAGTGGGACACCAAAACCAGAAATCTTATATAAATGAAGATAAATACATGGCTATTTGGTACTTAATCCTAAGTGTGGGGAAGTTGGCTATTTCAGAAGTGATAGCATTGGCCTTTGACCTTTTGTCCTTTCGATGTTATGTATTTTAGTCCTGGCTCCTCATCTTTGTATATGAAATCAACTCCCTTTTTCAAAAGTTCCAGCTGGAAGTTGAGTACTGGTGTATCTACTTAATATCCTGAACATCTTTTTGTATGCTTCATTCAGGTTTGTTTGGGGACAGTTACACATGGAAAACAGTACTTGATGAAAATGCTCTTCACCTTTACTGGAACAGAATGGTCTTTGGAGGGTAGAAAATAAAATAGGAAATCAGATGTTCCTTCCAAAACAGAGGTTAAAACTTTCCTCTTTTAGGAAATCACCAGAACTTTTAATGATGTCAACATCTACCTCTGACAAAAGCAGGTACCAAAATGAAGTTATAAATGGAATAAATCTTCTATAAATTCAAAGTCAGTCCCTCACTCAGACTAGCAAGTTTCTTTGGCTTAAAAAAGAAAAAAACTGATTCTTTTCTCTTAAGTATTTCAAAACCACCCGTTTTTTTCCACCAACAGGTTACAGATGAAAACATATAACATTCTCAGTCCTCAAATGACAGCAATATTCTCCCTTGTAGCTAGTGGGAAGGCAGAAGCATACCTCAGTGTGTAGAGTGAAATTTCATCAGGAGGCTCGAGGGACATTTCAAAGACTTGTTGGTGTTGCTACAACACTGGATGAAGCTATCAGCAGTCACCTCATCCATCTAACTCCATCCATGTAACCAGATGTGAATTACCTATCTTGGTCTCACACACACAGTTTAAAACTACTCAGTCTCCTCCCTACTTCCTTTTTACTTGTGGCTAGGCTGATGCAAGCTAAGATGTCCCCAAAAGCCGGCACAATTGCAAGTATGATACTTACAGTTGCCATGCGAAATACTGATTGGCTCAGAGTCTTCTGGGAAACCAGCCCCAGCGCAGTGCAGCAGTGTGAGACATAGCAGCAAGTCTTCTGGCCTCATAGTAGTTCAGCGGAGAGACCTACTTCTCTACTTCACCCTGCCGAAGAGCAAAGGAGCTTGCTTATTTTCTGGGTTTTGGGTTCTTTTCCTTCCCTTTTGCAAGTCAGCTTCATTCAGTTCCATGAAATGCAATGGCCTTGAAGATAATTCAAGACAAAAAGCTTCTGTTTTCTGCCTTGTTCACAGTGAATTCACTGCTTACAGTATTTTACATAAAGACAGTACCCAGGACCCACTGTGTCCGATGTCACCCTGGCCCCACGAACTTTTGCAAAGGTTTTGCAAAAAGCCTCACTTCCTTTGACTAGGCCATTACAGGCCACTGTCGCTGCAATCTCCCAATTATGAAACTCTGAATTCCAAAAACTATGAATAACTGAAAGCAATTTTTTTTTCTTTTCCTCCACAGATGTTTACAGAAGTCAAAAATTGCCATCTTCCCCATGTGTTTTGTCTGGCCAGTCAAGAACCTCTCAGAAATATGATGGGATTGTCAGTAGTGAAGAATGCTGATAGCTGAAAATGATCTAGATTTACAACTTCATTATAAAAGCTAGAATTCATACTGTGACCTAATGACACTATGATGGTACCATACCTCTGCTTCTAGCATGTGACACACATAAACCCACAAAACACACAACTGATCTAATTTTCTTATTTCCTACAGAACCCCTTACTTAGTTGAGATTTTTTTTAACCTCTTGTTAAAAAAAAAGAGGTTGTCATTTTACAGTAACCCTGTACCTAAATAAAAATTACACAAATCTACTTTATTAAAATTTATTTAAATCTGCACTGTTAAATATAATTATATTATTTCCCCTTCCCTTTCCTCCCTCCACCCCCTCACTATCAACTCTCTTTTCTTTAATAGGCATACATACATATTTATATACTTATAAATTATATATTTTATTATATCACATATTTATTATATTAAATATATTATATATTTATATGCTTATAAATATATAAATACAACCTGCTGAATCTGATTAGTCTTACTTGCATCATATGATGTCAGGGATGACCACTCCATATTAGGGGCTCACCCTTGGAGAAGATTAATTCTCATGCTTTCATCAGTTGCCTTAGTTCTCTGTCTGGGGGTACACCATCTATTTTTTAAAAGAAGTACATCGTTTCCAATTCTGTGACGAGAATCTGAACTGGCATCTTGGACCAGCACTGCTGATTTCTTTTAAGAGGATCGTGTCTCTGCACATTTGTTTTGCAACGATACTGTTCTGCTCAGCTGTATTCTGTTAAAGCACCTTTTATGTACAGAAATATTCTACAGCTTAGAAATAAAGGTCCCAAGGAGCTGCTGGATGCAGTGAACAAGCCTCATACTACAGTAAATAGCACGGCATTCTCAGGAGCATTTAAAATAAACACTGATGTATCAGGGAAACTAATGTAAAGTGGGATATCACTTCATCTTTCCAGAGAACGAGGCTTTGAAGCAGCCTGCCAAAGATTATCTTTTTTGAACAAAGCTATTCTACAGTAGTCCATCAATCACTTAAGATTTGTGCTTAGAAATGTCAAACCTAGTAACCTAAATGTCTTTGAAAGTTAATTTGGCAAACAAACTGCTAACTTACGCTTTGTGGAACACCATTTAATATTAGAGACCTATGTCTCTTTTCTTCATGCCAAAAAAAGCATTAACAAGTCCCGGGTGCATTGTAGGTTATAATTTCACAGACACAGCTGGGTCTTAATCATTTCTTCAACTGAAAAGTGCACATTAATTAATTTTCTTTATCTCAAAAAAAAAAATCAAAGCGGGAAAGAAGTTGAGAGAGAAGCCTAAACAATTCCCTATCTCTATCTCTGATGTGTGGATTAAAATTAAACTTTGAATGATTACTTGTTCGCAAAGGCAATCCATTACTAAGAGACATAGCATGAATTTACAGGCCGGTTAACAACAGGTCCATTCATTCCCTCCCAGGCCTGTGCTCCCTAATCTGGGGCATCTGAACACAAAGGAAAGAAGCTCTGAGGTCTCCATTTGCTTCTCAGGAGTGCTGGTCAGTATAACATTAAGGGGGAGCAATTGGTAGCAAGAGTGACTGGAACACATACACAACACATATCAGCAGTTACATTTTGGGTGAGAAAACACAAGGCAAGGAGCAGCAGCAGCAGCAGCATTACCAAGAGCAGAACTACAGCATGAGTTCACAGCAGTCAGAAGACAGAGCTGCCTTCCCTTAGAATTCTGGGAAATATGTAGTGTATGCTTTTAAACATTGTTTTCCTTGGCATGACTAATGAGCCTCTACTCTTCCACAACTACATCCACCTCTGCACAAATGTCCTAGAAGCTCAAGACAAAGTCCCACTGTTTTTTTTTTTTAATTACATCTTAATTCTTCCCACCTTAAGATTATATGGGGCAAAATTCTCATTCCTGAAATTGGCAGGAAGAATAGTGCAGATAAATCTGTTATGCAATTTCATGGCTGCTTTTAATGCTTACATATAGTCAGCATCACAACTCAGATTTGTCGATGATTCATCTCCAGGTTTACAGTTGGGCCCTCTGCCAGGAAAGAATAGTTGTTTTTATATGTCCATCTATCTTCCCATCATCGGGTGGTTAACCAGTTCATCACATGGATGAGAGCAGTTAAACTTTGTCGGGTTTACCAAGTTCATCTTGTGGGACCAGTGTCTACAAACATAAATGAGAGGATGCTGCTTGATTTAAAGACTCACTGTCTACAACTCCAGCTGTGGAAAACATGTGAACACTATTGGCTTGTGGACCTGACTGTACAAACACAACTTTTGCCTGTTTTGGTACACACAATGGAATCTTCCAGAATGTTCACAACAAAAAAGGTTTAATAGTAAGTGGTAGTGATATGAAAAACATGTCTTAGAACCCCTAGTGATGGCCTTGAATAGAAGGAAGAAATACCAGTAGTGGTGGGGCTTTTCCCACATGAACAAAGTCAATTGCTATGAAGTTTCAGCAATTCCTTTAAAAACCCATTTTTCTGCTGATATCCTAGGAAGTTTTAATGATAATCAGTAATTCACACTGTCGTTATTAGAAGGAAGGACATGCTAATAGTGTGACTGTAGACAACTCAGCTGGGCTGGCTGGCTCTCAGTTTTGTCACCTGCAAAGTGAAAAGACAGGAGATGTAATGAATTATAAAAGCCTTCAAGGTTGAGACTGTACTCCAGTGAAATTACAGAAGAAGGAAAAAATGGAGAAGAGAAGAGAAGAGACAAGACTAGGAGTCAGAGCACAAGGAGTGAGCCTGAGCCAGGCCACCTCAGTACCTTTTCTAGGCTAAGGCAACCATCCGGAGGCAGGGGGAAGAGAAAGAGGTGCAAGAAGAGCCCAGGCTTCCAAGAGGTCCTACGATGGGGAAAGCAGCCAGGCTCTGAGATCATGACAAATCAGGCAGAAGAAGTCCTAAGCACCTGGGAAGTGTGCTCTCCAAGTCAATCATGGTAACAGGGCTCCTCTCTTTCTCCAGTTTCTCCTGATAGTTCTGACACAGCATGTGGACAGAGAAATGTAGAGGTAATCTGTGTGCTTTGAGTGGTACTGTGTGTGATGAACAGGAGGGGTGGAAAAAGACCTTTTAGCATCGCTCTACTGGATGCTAATGGACACAGTGTAGAAGGCTGTGCAGAGCTCATCTACTGGTGTCAAGAATCACCGGCATGCCACACAACCTCATCTCAACATCAGGGTCAAGCATAAGTCTGATAAGCACTTCTAACGTGCCCAAAGATAGTGCTACTGTCAGCATTTAATCATATTCAGAGTTTAGCTGGCATTTACACTGAGCATAATCACATAATTATGGCAGTCCTGACAGACAGGCCTTTTTATGCCCATATACGGAAACTGAGGCCCAGGCAGGAGGCTAAGTTACATCTATAGGTAGCACATAGTAAATTATTTACAGAGCATTAGGAAAAAGCATGATACTCAAAGTTGAGAGCAGTTCTCAAAGCCAAATCTGTGTGACTGCAAAGTTTATGTCCTTCCTAGGACATCAAGGAGGTAGGGGGACAGAAAAGGAGGATATAAGTAGAAATTTCACTTACGATAATAACCAAATACTGGTTGATGCATCTTTGCTTACGAGGCTAGAGTAGCTGAAAGTCCCTAATGGCTTCGGTTCATAAAAATCCATAAGCTGAGGTACACAGTCACTTTCAGAACATGTAGGCTTCAGGTTCATTCCCCTTTATGGGCCTGCGATCGCAGGCCTAACGTGATGGAAAGATGCAGGTGCTTCTCATCTGCAGATTTAGGAGGAGCTGATCATGCCAGGGCACTGCTGTGTTATGTGGGACCAATTGCCTCCCTTGATGGTGGTGTTTTAAAGTCAAATATTTCATAGAAAGTAGTGTCATTTATTAAGGGCGAGGATGGGGCTACCTGCACCTGTGGTCGATGAACAGACTGGATACCTCTCAAGTCGGTGAGGAACCTTCACCCAGAGAGGTGGGAAAGCACGCGTTTGTGCAGAAAACCCAGCTCATCGAATGCTGGAGAGCCTCCCTATTGGAGAATGAAAGCGCTGATCATTCTCACACCAGAAGAAAATGTAAAGAATTAATGAGTGTTTAAATAGCACGCGTCCTTCACTGACCTGGACAGGCCCGCTTCAAGGACTGCAGCATACTGTCCACAGGATGTGGAGCAGGGTTAAAGAACACTTCCCGAATGAAATTAGAAACAACTTGGGCCCATTGATTGTGGTGGAAATGGCCACAGCGTGCAGGCTTCTTGGGAGGGGGGGGGGCAGACCATGAGCTAGAACCACCAAACCTGTTCAGTGATACGTGCATTAAGAGCTAAGGTTCACAGAAAAGAAGAAAAATGGCTCTAGCCTCTTAATGAAGTATCAGCCTGTTAACACAGCATCATTTCTCTTCTTCTTCACCATTAACAGAGACATAAAAGGGTCCATTTTAGAGGAAAGGGAAATGCCACAGACCTAACTTCAACCAACACATTTTGGAGAACGATGATGGCATTCAGTGGAGGGTTGTAATAAATATCGACTATGTATAATAGATGATCCATCTCAGGTCTGAAACCACTGTCACAAAGGCACAGAAGAGCAGTTGTGAGTTCAGAAGTACTTCTAGAATTTTATTTTTTATTTTATTTTTGCATAAAGGCTGATTTATATCCCTGATCTTTCAGGTCAAGAAGACATGTCATGGCTTTTGGTTCTTCTCTCTTAGGTATTTTCTCCCCCATCACCTGCCCCAGACACACACCCCTGATCCAGTTCCATCAATGGACGTTGCTTGGATGCTTTGGCTAGAATCTAAGGGCTCATTCGGTCTCTGCCACTGTACTCATGATCTCCGCACTCCTGAGAACACTGAGGCAAAGGATCTTGATCTCAGAAATCAGCAAAGCCTGGCTCTGTGTGCCCATGGCATGCCCAGCTTTTTGCCATCCCCATCACTTTTAAACTTGGAAAAATATTGCTGAACTCAAATGTCTGCTCCAGCTGCAGCAACAAACACTCCTTTCATCTTACTGTTAAGAAAACTGAGACCCCAACAAGCGGGGTCAGTTGCCAAATGTGGAACTTTAAGGAAAGTGGCAAAGAGAAACATCAGTCGAGGGCTTCCTGCTCCTCGGTGGAGCAGCACGACATGACGCTGCCTCCTGACAAGGAGCCAAAATTCATTCATTTCTCCTTGGCTTGTTGCCTGATGCTCACTTGATTTTCATCTCACTGACTCTGTTTTCTACTAGGAGCCACGCCCTGAAGAGACGCTGATTTGGGGATGGGAACCCCATGAATTTTCTCTAGACCTCTCTGGTGTAGTGTCAAGGGCCTGACAGCTCTTGACATCACACCACAATAGAGTGCAAATGCAACAGCAAGTTTTCAAAAGTAGTTAGGATTTTACCTTGGGATTGCAGAGTGGGGTGAGAAGACCAGCAGAAGCTTGGGGAGAGCCCGGGCAGGCTTTGTGATCCTTATCACTCTATGAGTTCAGACAGTTCAGATGGAAGGACCACACCAAAGCAGCTAGCAGACAACTCCATCCTAGTTGGACCTGAGACCCTCACTTTGGTCTAATTCTTATACCAGAAGAAAATCTGCTTAAGGAAAGTCAAACACTTGTCCATTGTAATGGATAGATTTTTTTTTTTCATTTCAGTATTGTAACTCAGGACGCAGATTGTATCTGATGACTTTTTTTCTAAGGATATGATAGAATAAGGAAAGGTGAGGGATGCTATAAAGTACAAACTCTCGGTGTCCTTACAAGTGGCCAGAGCTTAGCATGTGGGTCATTTTATATCAGCCTCCCTAATTTTCTGTACAGTTTTTATGTCATTAAAAGTGACATACATTAGGTCTAAGGAACTTTCCCCAGGTGCTTGGAAGACTATATTCAGAATGACTTGAGAGGAGTAAACCACAGAAACTCAGTGAGTGGGGCATTTCATGGTCTCTGTCAGCACCCAGGAGGATGGGAACCAAACTAAGCAATCAGTGTGTTCAGAAAGGACAAATCTCTCTACTAATTTATCCTGTTTCCTCTCAGTACAGTTAATAGAGAACAGAACACCACAGCCTCAATTCTAACCTCCTGACCCCTCCTTTCCCTGGCCTGCTGGGCTTCCATCCTGTGGGGAGATGATCTATCCCCACTTTGGAATAGGCATCAACTTCAAACGTGGCTCAGAAGAAATCCAAACAACCTGAGAAACCGCACCTCCCCACGCCATAATGATGCTACCAATCGTGAGTAACTGAAGCTTTGAAACTCTACAAACCCCCATTGTTTTATTGCTTATAAACATTTGTCTTTGTTAAAAACAGGTTAGAAAGAGTGCAGAGCATCTCCTTTGTGTCCAGGTCCTCTGGTGCTGGCTGCCTATGCCACCCTGCCTCCCGTTCCCTCCTCTCGCAATGAGCTCTGATGCTTTCTTTGCACGCTGAAAGTCAAAAATAGAACTTATAATTCACTAATAGCTTCTGATTGTACAAAAGGAGACATAATATCATTACAGGGACTAATAATAGAGCATCAGGAACCCCTAATACAGCATCCTCCTCAGTAATGTCTCAATGCTCACAAGAGTCTTGTCTGGGTATGTCTATATACTCCCACAAACAGAACAAATTAGATAGACGCACCATGTTCCAAACTTCCTTACACTCCTTTGGATACTTACTTCATTAGCTTTTTAAAAAGTCTGCTTCATGTGCTAATAATCTAGGTGAAATGGCAAGCCCACACATTTAAACCAATTATTGAACTGGGTAGATACTGCCAAGTGTGTCTAGGTTAATACCATTTTTATTGGCTGTGTTCATGTACTTTACACATAAAACAGTGACTCACGGGGTTGGCTTCATTTATTGAGAGCAAAGTAACCAAGGATTTCCCCAAACGTAGTTAACAGTTTGCTTTGGGGTAGATTTGCTAGTTGCCCAAATTGGAGTCAACTTTGGTCACGACACTCCCTAAAATGTCCACTTGATATTTTTTTGTTTTTTAAATAAGAAGCCCAACCTTCAAAAATCAATCATTATTCCCAAACATCCTGAATAAGTGCTTCCTGAAGGCCAATGAAAGTAAGTTCCAGGAAGTCAGGGCTTTGTTAAAATGTCTCCGCTACCTAATGATGTGCTTCTCTTCATAGGTGGCTTAGGATCAGAGTGCATGTCCAGATTTACGGGCCTGTTTATTAGAAAGTAACAGTGCACCAAGATGCTCAGCATCTGGACGAACCATTTCGGTATTGCTAGCTGTTTTAAAACTTGTCACAACTCTCCCTAAGTTTACAGGAAAGTGCGATTCGTTTCACCCTACTCTGTCGTATGCGGTGCACTTATCTAGGAAACACAGGCACACAGCCTCTTATTGGCAACTACAGACAAAACAAAACAAACCTCCTAAAAGCCAAAAAGTTTTCTCTGCTCATTTGGCATCACAATTGAACTTGAACTAGCCTGAGGTTGTTTGTTGACTGCCTCTAGTGTAAATATTTACATGTTTCACTGCAAAGACTATTAGTGGGTTTAATTTTGCGACATAGTGCAGCAGACCTGATTTCGGTGTCTGTCCCTTTGCTGTTTTTCCGTCACCTGCCAAATTTTAAATTCTGAAACATGTTTCCAAGCTTTAAAAAACAGAGGTCTTAGAAGAGTGAAAACAGGATAACTAGGAAGGAGGGAAGCATCTTAGGACAGGGTTGCCAACTCAGTGTTACTGAGGCAGGAAACTCCCTGATCATCACATAGACTCTTGTGAAATCTTCTGAGAATTAAAAAGAACTTTTTAACTGACTTATTTTTATAGTGTCACATTATCCTTCAGGGATAATTCACTGATTAGGAATTGCTGAGTTGCCTTTTCCTAATTTCCTCTATTCTGTGTTTTTAATAACAGGTTTGCAGGCTCCCCACCCTGCAAGATACCAACAGGAAAAGGCTTCCACAAAATAAATGAGGTTCACAAATCAGATATCATCTTGGTAGGGATTTTTTAAAGTGTCCTGTGGGAAGTGGCTGCTTCAGTAAGTAGACTTGACATCCCTCTGCTTGGGTGAACTTCATTTTCTCTCCAATCTGACCTCAAGTACAAGGGGCTCAATCTTCCTTCTTTTGTAATAGAGTGTACATATCACAGGCATTTCTGTATTGTTGGTGGTTGTTTCTCCTGAGTAATGTCTATAATGTAAGCAATTAGCAATCTCTTTCTCCTATGCAATAATGAAGCAAAGGACGTTTCCATTTTGAGCCAACATCTGAATGGCAGTGGTTGGCCTATAGCATCTTCTTTATTTTTCATGTATTTAATTGCCAAACACCTGCAAAATTCATTTCTCTTTTCCTTTCCTCCACCTACCTCCCTTATTTTTGTAAAACCAGACCATATTGAACTAGGAAACAAAAGGGCCTTTGGAATTTTGGATTTCCAGGATTTTTCCAGGAGAGAACATAGGTGTGGAAGACACACGTACTTCCCCCCAGTCTCAGTTACTTTTCTATTAGGCTTCCTTGAAATATCCTCTGCTAAAGAAATCAACCTTTAGTTTTCAACTCAGCTTCAGGGACATTCTTAAGAGCAAAAAGCAGCCATATTGCTAAAATACTACAGGAGTGGCCTCTATCCCAGTTAAAAATCTTTAGTTTTTTTAAAAAACTGTCACAAACTGTCTAGGATAATTAAGAAACGCAAACTAATAGTCATTCAAACATGTCATTTGGTTAGGTACTAGCGTAGCATATCACAAATGTTTTCTAAGTTAATCAGAAATCAAGTTGCTAAGAGACAAGCAACATTTGCTTATCCAAATATTCAGAGTTAGAGAGGTGGTCTTCAAAAACCTCAAGAGATCTGTAGAATATGGCATTCAAAGATGTTTTCTTAACTCAAGATTTTTTTGATACTGAGACATGTCAGCTCCTGAAAGCATCCCCTATTCTACTCCAAGTAGATGATGAGCATTGAAGAATCTCCAATTCTGGAGATGGCTCTTTAGTGGCAAGCTTGTCACTGGGCAAGAGAAGGACCTTGCTTCAACTGTAGACAGAATCTTTCTGAAAAGGATAAAACTTGGAAGCAGGTAAGTCGACAGCCTAGTTCTGCTAAGACAGGCTACACAAGTCCTTCATAATTCCTTCTTTACAATTAATGTCTGTCAGAGAAACTGGGCCAAAAGGCTGAAGATTGATGCTGTAACGTATTGAGAGAAATTGGGGACTGTCCAGGCAGCCAGTTGTCTGTCATTTCTTAGTTTTGGAAGCTGCTGGCTCTGCATTTTCTGTTTCACTCAGATATATTTATCCTTCTCAGGTCTCTGATGTGGTTGAAGACTAGATAGTTATAGTCTCACAGTTAAATTTTAAGTTGTTTAGGAATTAAAAGTATGTGCTAGGCCTAAGAAGATGTTTTTAAGTTGGTAATACAAGTTAGGATGGAAACTGAGTATTGAACTTTAAACTCATGGAGATAGACAATAGAATATTAATATCATTTGTAAAATATGCAGGGACTGGACATTGGGAATGTATGTTATACCCTATAATTTTCATAATTGTGGCCTAATTGTTCTTATTGTTTTGTAATGTATTTGCTGTTATAAGAAATACAGCCTGTTATTGGTCTAAAAGGAGGAGTTGTTGGGGAGAAAAAAGATACACCTTAAATTAAAAAACAACAAAAAGCAGATAGGAGGGTGAGGGGGAAGAGGGTAAGTGATGTAGGAGGGGGAGGAGGGAGGGGACTTTTACTGAGATGTAACTTGAACAAATAAATATTTAAAAAAGAAATCTTTGTGCACGCCTTTAATTCTAGCACTTGGGAGGCAGCAGCAGGTGGTCTACAAAGTACGTCCAGGACAGTCAATGATACACAGAGAAACCTTGTCTTGAAAAACCACAAAAAATTGCTTTTCTCTGAATCTCTTAATCTGGGCCTCCACAGTTCACTTGGATCTCAGCACTGTCTTCCAGGCTTCTGGGATGGCCTTTTGAGTCCTGCTTACAGCTATCAACTGCTTTTCTAGTCCAAAGTCCCAAAGTTTTCCAAATTCCTCTAAACAAAACAAACAAACAAAAATTTAAAACAAACCAGAAAAATACATAGCCTGTAACAGTAATATGCTACTTTCTGGTACCAACTTCTGTCCTAGATTTTGATTTTGTTTTGTTGTGGTTTTTTGTCTTGTTTTTTGTTTGTTTTGTTTTTCCCATTGCTGTGGTAAACCATCATGACCAAGGCAACTTACAAAAGAAAGTATTTAATTTGAGTCTTATCATTTCAGAGGATTAGAGTCCATGATGGTGGATCAAAGTCATGGCAATAGGAACAGCAGGAACAGTTGAGAGCTTATATCTTTATCCATAAATTAAACTGAGAGAGAGAGAGAGAGAGAGAGAGAGAGAGAATAGCCTACAGTCTATTGAAACCTCAAAGCCCACTCCCAGTGCCATACCTATTCCAACAAGTACACACTTCCTAAGCCTTCCTAAACAGTTCTACCAACCTGGGACCAAATATTCAAATATATGAGCCTATGAAGGCTGCTTTCATTCAGGCTACATACTTCCTTCCCTTTCTGATGTGCCCCTCTAGTCACCATCTCTTTCCTTTCTTTCTAAGTGAACTCTGAGTATCAGGCACAATGGTAATCAGTTTTAAATATGTAGTAAAATGGAGGCAAATTGTTAATATTATATAACCTGGACATGAGGTTAATTGTTGTAGTTCAAATTACTTGGAGAGAAGATAGCATACGGTTATCACCAATTAACCCTTAAGTCAAAAGGAGAATCACAAATCTTGTAATTAATAGTGCAACAGACAATCATTGTACTAGAACTCTGCCAGAGAGACCAGAATAGGAGGAAAGTGGAAATAGGAAGAAAAGTTTCATTAAGACAGGCAGATATCAAATTATTGTACTGAGGGTCAAGCTGAAGAGAAATGATGAACCAGAGAGAAAGTGAGTGTCAGACTTCTGGCAGCCAGAGTCCAGGTTCTTCCCCATCTTGCAGTGGGAAGATCCAAGCAAGCACTGGCTTGCCATTCTTTGGGTAGAGATAGAGGCATAAGGCACAGATAAGGGGTCTAAAAGCCTCTGATCCCCTGACTACTGGGAAGCAAAGGTCCATCTGGGTTGTCCAGGCTTGCCCTCGTAAAGACTGGAGGGTCAGGGACTCCATGGCTGCAGGACTTGTGACTAAAGTATGACTATCATTTCAAAAAGGAGATAGCCCAGGTTCACGACGAATAACTAAAAGATTAAAAATAGCAATGTTCTTTTCTGTTTAGGTAACAGAGTCCTCATCTCTCCAAAGAGTAGGAAGAAAAGTCATTCTCAAGTGGGATGCAAGAATAGGTGGATATGCTCTTCAAATGTCCATCTAATCAGCTCAGCTCATTCTAGAAGCACCAAGACATGAATGAAAGGCTAAGCAGTCTCCAGAATCTTCAATGTGGGGAGCAGAGAAAGCAGATAGGTGTCACCAGAAGCCTGGGTGATATTTCCAACTTGCTACAAGGGAGGGGCATTCGGATGGCTTTCCTTCCAAGGTGATGAGGACTGTTGTCATTGACTCTTCCATTCTTTGAAAATAATTTTTTTCTTCCAGAGGAACAGTAATTTTGTACCTCATAGATTACACTCTTGGTGTTTGGGGAGTTGGGAGTAAAAACTTGAGACACGAGAAAGCATTGTGCAAGTGTGTAAAAGCTGAACAAAGACATCATTCTCAATATTCAATTAAGCACAGAAACCGCCTTCGGTAGCAGCTCATTTCCTTTGCTCATTCACTCATCCACTTGCTCCAGACCTGCTACTGGAAGGGAAGGGGAATAGGGAAGATCAGCCATAGGCTCTACCAGGATTCTGTTCATTAAAAACCTCCCGATGCGGGTGGTGGTTCGAGGCCAGCCTGGTCTACATAGTGAGTTCCAGGACAGCGAGGGCTATTACACAGAGAACCCCAGGCTTGAAAAACCAAAAAAAGAAGGAAAGAGAGAGAGAGAGAGAGAGAGAGAGAGAGAGAGAGAGAAACTCCTGACAAGCATGGCATATAAACAGCTTTAGCTGTTCTGTAAGGGTTAAAAAGACTAAGAGGCACCACTGGAGGTCTCAAGCGCATGTCCTATTGTCCAACTCCTTATCTGCAACTACAATCCTCCTAATATAACCTCTTAATATAACCCAACCCCTCACCATCCAGGTTTCTGCAGGAGCTATCTAATTAATCATTCTTCAAGTTAATCTCTATTGGACAACTAGTGGTGAGAGAGAGAGAGAGAGAGAGGAAGACAACAACATAGATGGCATCATGCCCTGCCTTGTACAAAGTTCTCTGATGACTTCATAGTCCATTCACAACAAAATTAAACCCCCCACCCCAGTACAAAAGGTATCATCTATGCCCCTGCCTCTAACATTCCATTCGGAAAGTTCCCACTCTGCTCCAACCCATTCTGTCTTGCCTTCCTCAGAGGGGTGCACTCTCTATGGACTCGCTGTCCCTCTCTTCAGAAGGATGCACACTAGGGTTTATGGAAGTAAATAATTGTCATTCAGTTAAAGCATCACTTTTTCAGATAGGCGCTCCTCGGCCCTCTAAAGTGTTTTCACATACCCTTTTGAATTTCTATCATTTTATTCCTAATTCTTGCAATAAGATATGAACCTTGGTGATATTTTCATATTTATATCTCGTTTATGATTGTCTGTCCCTATCTTACTAGACTATAAAGTCCTAGGAGGCATATTTGCTCTACCACTGCCAACCCTCATTCTAGAACAAAGTCTAATCTATTCTCAACTCTCAGATACACACTGAATAATGAAGAACCATTACTCCAGATAATTTTTGAAAGATTCCTGTTAAAACAAAGAAAATAAAGCAGTCAAAGGCAAGGATAGCCACTTTTAGATATCTGAAGAGAAACCTTGGTGACAGCATTCAGTGAGATGAATCTAAGGGTAATGAGTAACAACTGGGAGGAAATGGATTTTTTCTGGGAATAAAGAGGGATTTCCCACAGTCCCTGTAACACAAACATGAATTGGCCTACAATGGAGTACAGTGGAGCCAGGTGAGTAGAGGGAAAGAAGAAATAGTATCCAGAGGACTCAGAGGGAGGACTTAGAGCCAAACTACACAACATTTACAGTCTCCATGGAGAGCTTGCTTGCCTATGGTTCTTACATCTTCTGAAAATCCTTCCTCCCACATCCTGGGAAAGCACAGCTTCCAGCAATTCACCACAGAGGGTCCAGCAAAATCCTGCTATGGACTTAGTCTCTCCGGGCAGCTGCTTTCCTCTGGCTCTGTTGATGAAATAATGTGCCTAGAATCCAAAGACCCAAGTGCTCAGGCTTCAGACAAATGTCAGTCACTCAGCTTTCCCGTCCGGCCAGCATGTATATGTATGGGCCAATAGTCAAACATACTTGCAAGGAGAGAGAGGTTAGTAATATAATTAGTATCATGGGCAATAACCAGAGGTCTCTGAGGGTGACACCTACAGCATCCATATAATCCCACTTCATTTCACTCTAGGTAACTCTGTCCTGGACGGTGTCCGGTGTGTGGCCTTCCAGGAATGTCAGCCACTGGCTTGATGCTGAGACTCAATTGTCAATGACAAACAGACCCCATGAGCTGATTTAACATCACTCTTGTCTCAAATCTCTTCCCAGTGACTCATAACTTTCTTCTGACATCAGAACAGCTGGATCAGCCAGTCAGAGAGAAGACACACAGATGTTGCTGGCTGGAGCCCCGGAGGTTCTGGACTCTCATTCTCACTGTCCTCTCAGACTCTCTCAGTGGACCATGGGTTGAGGTGTTTTCCTCTCCCCACATGGGTAGGAAGAGCAATTCTGCCTGACCACTTTCATTCTAGCACACAAGTGTATGAAACAGTACACTGCAGCTTTTCTTTGTCTGAGGAAGTTTTATTTTGGGGGG
>CAJQZJ010033365.1:20557-55955 GCA_907164525.1 Lophiomys imhausi | reverse complement strand
GTTTAAAGTTCTATATCTAACTCAGCTTTCATACTAACTTGCCTCATAATTTTAAAAATATCTTCTTAGATCCAGAACACCCTCTTGATTCCTAAACAACTCAAAATTTAACTATGAGACTCTAGCTATCTATTCTTCAACCACCTCAGAGACCTGAGAGGGATAAATATATCTGATTATATAGGAAGTGCAGGGCCTGCAGCTTCCAAAACTGAAAAATGACATACCAGTGGAGCTTCTTATCAAACAGAATTTGTAAAAAAAGATATCAGCTCTACTCGCTCAAGTTTTCAGCACCAGATTTCCACTTACAGAGACAACTCAGAGACCCGAGGTCACTATAGAGCAAGAATATACGCTGGTCATTTTGCACAAGCCCTTAGTTAGCTTAAAAGAAAATAATCCACAAATGTTTAAATGCCAACCTCCAAGTACCTCAATCAATCCAATCCTATTTTCCAAGAACAGAATGATTTCAAATAAAGATGCCCACCTAGCTTTTGATTTGCCCAACTCTGCCAGCAAGGAACATGATTTTCTTTGCACAGGGGCCATTAGTCATGAAAATAGAGTGAGGCAAGACACAGCAGCCAGTATCCCTGCCCCTCCCTGCTGTTGAAGTTGGATTAGTCCTTTGGTATTTATTGTGTTAAGAGTGATTGGAATTTAACTTTAGTTAGGAAGAGCTGAGTCCACTGTTTACTTACAAACAAATAAGACTCCACTTCCCAGCATCAGGATTCCTGCTTGGCTGGTTTTAAATAGATGAGGCTGACCAGATATTTACCATCAGCTTGGTGAAGAAAGAGACATTGTCCTGAGGAGCCAGAGTCATGGGAATTTAGTCCACACAGTGATGTATTGCTCACTGCTTGTGGACTATGACCCAAGTCTGACTGCACACTTCACAGAGGTGGGACCAAAACAGGAACAAAACCTGCTCTGAGAGCCAGCCTCCTGGGAAGACAGCACTGCAATAAGATTGTGAAACCCTCGCTGGCAGGCAAACAACAGCTACAACAAACTGCATATGCTTATCAGGGTCTGACCAAGAAAAGGGTCTCCATCTTCCCCGGAGCACGCTGGCACCAGTCCCAGGCCAGGGGCTCCTGAATCAGTCCTCCGAGCAGAGCCTCAGTCAGGTACCTCATTGTCAGCCTCGAGATGTTCTCAGCGGTCCAGGGGCAGCTGCACAATGCAAGTGGCCTCTGAATAGTCGAGAAGCTTTTTATTCAGGCCTCGTGTGATTAAAAAAAAAAAAAAAAGAAAGAAAGAAAGAGAGAAAGAAAAAAGAAACCTACCAAACTGGTGTTCTTTTGTGCTATACAAAAGAACCACTTTGCTGACTCCAAGTTCAAGACTCAGAGGCAAGATGGACAATGTGTTAGCATGTGTGGATCAAAAGAATAGGCATTCCTGAGAATGAAGTGCATAGCAAGAGCAGGCCAGTGTTAGGGACATCTACCTAGCCAGTAAGTAGTTAGGTGAGTGTCTGCAGGCAGTAATCACACAAGCACACATACATACATACATACATACATACATACATACATACATACACACACACAACACACACACACACACACATATATATATATGTGGCTGTTTTTCATATATAAATGATATAGCTAGTGTGCTGTGACCTCATAATATAAATAAGTAAACATAACAGTCAGTGATCAAGTCCACGTGACCATCACTGTAATCTTAAACTCCCTCACAACACTCCCAGTCTGTCCCACAGGACTGACATTCACAAGCATGCCAATTCTTAAATACTTTCTGAAGTTCTTTTGTTTTTTCCTTGCATGTTTGTTCAACAATACATTTTGTTGTCAGTACTTAGAGTTTGTTGACCATAGTTTGCACTGGAAGTCACTAATAACAGCTAACAAAATATTTTTGTGTTCTGCAAACTCTTCATTCTGTCAGTCACAGTTGTAAATTATCTCCACCTCTCCATCCCCATCCGCATGCGCAACAACACTAGGTCTCCATCTTGGGAAGTGCCAAGAAACAGCATTTCTTCCTTTGGAAAGAGCTAACTCGTTTGTTGTTTTGTTTGTTTGTCTTGTCTTGTTTTGTTTTGTTTTTTTGAGACAGGTTCTCACTATACAGCTCTGGTTGTCCTGGAACCCACTATGTACACCAGGCTGGCCTTGAACTCATAGAGATCCACCTGCCTCTGCCTTCCCAGTGCTGGATCAAAGGCGTGCGCCACTATGCCTGGCAAGAGCTAACTCTTTTCAAGGTCTTCAGTGTGAAGCTTTACATTGTGGTTCTGCCTCCTAAAGCTGGAGGCAATAGTGGTTTGCTTTTGTGGCTTTTGTTTTTATAGTGTTCCTCCTAAAATATGCCACATATTCCTAAATCTAAGGTAATTAAAGCACTACAGACTGTTGAGTGTGCACATAACGTGACATGCTTTGAAAGCAGTTGCCCTCTTTTGCAATCCTAGAACAAAACAAATCAGTGAGAGTCATGAAGGGAGAGTTCTGGTGTTCTGCGGCTGTGTGGAATGGTGTGCGGAGCTGTTCCCATGTGCCAGGCTTATTCTCCAGAGAAAGGCTCCTGGGGGTCCAGCGTGCTGACCCTGTGCCTCACTGCAATGCATTCAACAATTTCTCTTGAGTGGACATGGGCAACCTTTCTTTAATTTGTACCCAATTAAGTCCCTTCAAATACACACACACACACACACACACACACAACCAGTTCTTGGTATTCACCCCTGAAAATGTTAACACTAGAGGCAGATGCTCAAATAATTTATTACCCAGAATTCTTGAGATCCAGATACTTTACACTCAGTTATTATTTTACTTCTGGTCTGAACATGAGCCTCTTGATTTTTATATGAAACTGTAATCATGTAGGTTTTCAGATGCCTCAGCCATTCCTAATATATCTTAAACCAACCCAAAGCAATATATGGCTTTGTTGGATTAAATTTTAGTTTGTGGATTAAAACCTTGAGAGCTTACTGGTCCTTTTTTTTTTTTTTTTTTGGTTTTTCGAGACAGGGTTTCTCTGAATATCTCTGGCTGTCCTGGACTCGCTTTGTAGACCAGGCTGGCCTCGAACTCACAAAGATCCGCCTGCCTCTGCCTCCCAAGTGCTGGGATTAAAGGCGTGCGCCACCACCGCCCGGCTTTACTGGTCCTTTTTTGCTGTTGTTTTCTTAATGTTAGTTTTTTTTTTTCATTACAAGTTCATTTTGTCTTATTCACTGTATATCTTCTAAAAATTTTCCTTTTTCACTAATAACATCTTGACTAAGTAAAGGAGTTCTGTATATGGTTAGTCTGTTGTCTTTACATAATGATACGGGACTCAACTACTCACTGTGTTCAAAGCATGTAGTTATTGTAACACTAAAACAGTCATTTTTTTCCTTGGAAAAATTGAATCATCCTGCTCTTGATTGAAAATAATTTAAAATACTCCCTTATAAAGAGAGTAAAAATTATGTTGGTGTCTTCAAGTCACAATGCTGTCATCATTACAAACATGCACTTAAGCTGGTGGCCAGAGGCTGTTTTCTGCCACCGCCCGAGTGTCATCTCCAACACGTTGAATTTCTTCCGGGAAGACCTCCTGCTTTGGGTGTTCACAGAAAAACGCATGGTTCTCACTGTACCACTCTTCCTGGGGGGAGAGGGGACTGGCCCTTGTCACATTGTGAAATACCAAGGAAATCAACTCCCTCCCCATTCCCATAGACACCTGATATGAAGCCTGCTATGGACAGATGCACAGCTGGACATAAAGTTGGCAAGATCAGGGTTGGGTTTTAGAGTTTTTCCCCAGAGGTTCCCTGTTTATCTCAACATTAGCCATGCTTTATAATTCCAGTGAATTGATATTGTACATATACACCACCTAGAAGAGAGGTGGGGAGGAGAAAGGGAAAGAGATGGGGGAGGGAGAGAGATTATGAGGATGAATGGCCTAAGTTATCATCTTCACTTGCATCTTTCTTGGCAGTTTATCCTTGTCTGACTGGCCCCAACACCTGCCACCAATTTCTCCTTCAGATCATCTTTTACCACTTAGATGACAGTGTATTTCTACACACGGTTGAAAGCGGACAGGCAAGAGTCTCATGTAAATAATATTTTCCATTACCGGGACTGAACTCATGTCAAAGCTCTCAATCCATCCCAAGATAATAAAATTCTCAATCTCGATAATATTAAGATGACAATATAAACTACTTACAGGGCAGACTGTTCTGCCTTGTTTGATATTATTTGGGGTAAAATTCGGGAGTGTCAGATCTGGATCATGTCTTTCTCAGGCTGCAAACACTTGATAATATTCATGAGGATCAGCAGTGAAGGGGGTGGAGACAGAGGGGAGAAGGCAACCAACCAAACCACATGCTGTCCTTGCAACACAGATTACAAGCTGTTGATAATCAATGTGTACAGTGTGCAGTAAATATTCACAGCTTCAAGTTAATACTTGAAAGGTTTTGTTCTTTTGCCTAAACCTGATGTGTTTGTTTTCAGAATTTTTTTTCTATAGATTGGAGTAACATCATGAAAATTATTATTTTTTTAAAGACTACCAGTACCCAATGACATTTGAAACCAATGTTCTCAAAGGGAGCCATGCTACACAAATGGGGCAAAGTAGAGGGCTAATAATTGTGCATGTCCCAGTGCTAAGAGGCCACCCATATAAGTTTGTTCTGTTGGTGCAAAGCTTGTATTAGTGTCATTACCAGTTCAAACACTAATTAACTGTTAGGGGTAACTTAGAAATATCTTACATATAAATGGATACCAGGGCAAAACAAACAAACACCCTAAAATTCCTCAAGAGACCTTTGTTTGGTTTTTGTTTTTGTTTATTTTTCAAGACAGGGTTTCTCTGTGAAGCCCTGGCTATCCGGGAGCTCACTCTATAGACCAGGCTTGGCATTGAACTCACAGAGATCCCCCTGCCTCTGCCTCCCAAGTGCTGGGATTAAAGGTGTGTGCCACTGCGCCTGGCTGAAGACACCTTTTTTAACCAGTTAGGAAATCTTAGATGAAACTCACCATTCATCTTCTTCTTTATGTTTTCTGAGTATTCTGTACCTGACTCTTGGGGAACCATCAGATTAAGTCTCTCTATTTTCTCTTCAGTAGACATAAAGGAAGCAATGTAGCATTTTTTAAATTAATTTTTTTTCATGTGTACAAGTTCTTTTGCCTGCATGTATGTCTGGAGGTTTTTTTTTTTTTGCCTGCATGTATGTCTGGGAACCACAAGCATGCCTGGCGTGCCAGAGGCCAGAAGAGGTCACAGCAACTTCTGGAACAGGAGTTACAGAGAGTTGTGAGTTACAATGTGGGTGCTGGGAATGGAACCCTGGTCCTCTGGGAGAACAGTCAGTGCTTTTAACCACTGAGCCATCTCTCCAGCCCCAAAGGGTTGAGTAGAGCCATGATACAATTGCACCATTTTCAGATGCCATCTACTAAACGGATGGTGCCTCTCATTCACTCAAGTCTGCTACCAAAGCAGATCTGTGTTTGGGTGTTCTTAAAAATAAAATACCTCATCACACTGAGAAGTAAATTCCCATCCAAAGGGCCTCAGACCATGTTCCTCTTTATTGCTCTATTGTGCTTCTTCCCATGAGAACCATCCCCAAGCTCTCTACATATATGTATGCACATGTAATTTTAATACCCACTTTACAGTAAACCTTCCTGTCCTTTTATCTTTCCTCAAAGGCATCCAGAAAACATTTGTCTCCTCCTCCCTAACTTTCTACTACATAGAATTTAAAAGCACCATGAGTGCATCCATCTGTTGCATCAAATAAGCTAACAAAATAAAATTCATACGCTACATTCTATCGGGATTCCAAGAGTCTGGATTTCTTTGAAGAGGAAGCTTTTGGAAAGTCATCTATCCAGGCGGAACTGTAGTGTCATCATCACTTTAAACACTGAATGAAGCTGTCCTTGCATCAAGCCTGAGAAGCAGAAGTGTTTGTGGTGAAGGGGGTGAGAAAGGAAGTAAGGGTAGGATCCCTCTTCTGTCCAGGCACCATGACAGTGCCTCTACTTACCCCTAGACTGTCATTACTTCTCTGACTATCAGAGGCCACTGCTTCAGCATATACTCGAACCCGTGAACCTTTCCCGTTTTTATTTTTACTTTGTTATCATTTTGGAGACACTATTATTTTCGGGTTATAATGCTGAGATTCACTAGTATGTGGAGTGTGTGAGACAGTAAGAATGCTCACAAACCTAAACACAGAGTTGAAGGCTTTCACCCCAACCTCAGAAAATGGTAGCTTTCCTCTTTCAGGGTGATGTCAAAGTCATTTCCAAGTACGATGGAGGTTTTGCTGTTATGACAATAATTGTATTCTTTTAAGTCATAAAAGACTTACCTTGCACTTCATAACTAACTCAACTGTACTTAACATTTCTGAAGATCCTCACAAGACTCCTTGGTCCAGTAAAGTGCCCTTCTCCACCCCGTCCCATATAATATGTGACAAAATGACCCATTCACAAGTGGTTCTTGCTCACTTGAAAGCCATCTGCTCTCATGTTTCCTGAAGTGTTCTTCAAAAGTGCAGCTGCATCTTCTTATTCTTCCGTTTTTCTCTTTCACCAGGTTCTGCCGAGAACCCCATTTTCTCCCACCAGATTATTTGCATTACATAACTGGCTGGAGAGAAATCCCCATTCATCTCAGCTAAAGCTTACCATTAACGCCCAAACTTGTTACTTTTGAAAGCAAGGCCAAGAATTCCACTTTCGAATCCAAAGAGTGTGGAGAGTGATTAACACACGGTGACTATTTAACTCTCTCCAAAGGTTTATAATCTAACTGGCTTCCTGACCCTCCAGGGCTGCTTTACACCGATTAGAGAGGAGGAATAATACTCTCACATGCTGACCTGAGGTTTTGGTGGCAGGAGAAAAAAAAAGAGGGATGATACGATGAAGCTAGCAGAGGTGGGGTGATACTGTGGACAAGCCTCGGGGTTTCTTATCAATGCCTCAGTGTGGTTAAATTCAGGACCAACCTACCCCTTATCACTTTTGCCTTTGGATCCCTGTTTTCTTTCTTCTCCACTGAGGCCTGTGATCTCTGGGGCAGCTCTTTAAAGTGCACACAGTCTTTGATTATGTGGGCTTGTTGGTATACTCACAAACTCAAACATGGAGATGTTTACACCTCATCTCAGGGAATGGTGCTCCCTGACAAAGTTCTTAGGCGGATCATCTCCACATTGATAAATGTAACACAAAGAATTTTATTTTGCCCCGTAAAGTTTCCACTAATAACTTCGGTATTGGGAAAGATAGGGATAGCCTACTCTTTTCTAGCAACATAGTTACAGTTATGTTTCCTTGTTGTTTGAAGGAAGTTTGAAGGCAACTCTTCCAACCATAACAACTCTAAGTGGTCCTTCCTTGTCAAAGTGAGTTCTTACGGTCACTGAAGAATTTTCTTCCCAATTTTCTCAAGACTGATACTGGGACATGGATATAGGGTAACATGGACACAGGGTCTGTGACATCTACCAACTTTACAGCTTCCTTTTATACTTCTGTGAAAAGCTCTCCCATGACCCTGAGAATGGAGTCTGTCTGTCAAATAGACTGAGACCATTATACAAAACAATTTCCAGGGACAAAGAAAGACTTGTGATTACTATGATGTCATCCTTTCTGGTCAATATTTCTCTAGCTTGGTATTTATGGCTTTTAAACTTTGACTCAAAAGATGAATTGGCAGATGATTTATCAGCCTCACCTTCCACTGCTACAGAGCAACTATGTAAGCAGAAAGTAGCTGGGTCACATACCACCTAATGGGCTTGCTTGCTCTGGGAAATGGCAGCACTGGCTGAGTGAAAGGAGCACATCCAGTCCTTGATGTAGGTTCAGAGGTATCATTCAGATGTGGTGATAACCTGGTCTAAGGAGGGTTTTTATCCCACCATCCTCACTGCGTTTTTATGCTCTGTCATCCGTCATAACTCTGCAGGCACTGTGGCAGATATCCCTTACCTTTTAAAATTAAGGGAGCACAGCTCTGAGTTGTCAGCCTTTCATGAAGCTGCTGTGATGGTTCAGAGTTGTTCTTTCTTTCTTTTTTTTTTTTAAGGATGGTAAAACATTTTGGAAGCAAGAAGCTTTAATAAAACAATAAATCATTTCAATAATAAGTATGTGCTGGAGACCCGGGCAGAGTCATGTTTTACTGACGTGAAAGGCCTAGAACTTGGTGATAACTATAATCCTACAGGCCACTGAGATGACGATCCTCCTTATCACCCACTTTTCTTACCTCTGCTACAATTGTCCGTGTGGCCCCAGGGTTATTAGGTACATCTCTGCACTGCCCTACGTGGAGTCACAAGCGAGTCAAGGTCCAGGTAATCACTTCCCAGAGACACTGTGATTCCCTTCCATCCTGAAAGATAAACTACTAACAAACACCCTCTGGAGCCTACAAAGCAGTTGTCACACCCCTCCTTTTCCTAAGATAACCCTCATTTCTGCACCCTATATGTGTCCTCTTAACCAGTACCTCTCAGGAATGAACCTGTATGCCAATCACTTGCAGATCATGATGGGGTGATGAGTCCTCGCTGGGTAGGCTGGTATGGGTCTGACAGTCTGTATCTCTAATCAGCTCTCGGGTCGCAGAGCCGCAGCTGGCTCACAACACGGCTTAGGATGACTCTCAACCCAACTGTGGGATGGAACTAAGTAATTACTGAGAGCTCTTCCCTGGGGCCAGGAGATTGCCTGGGAAGCCCCCATAGTCATTACAGTTCCGTATAGTAACCCCCCTCCAATTAACATAAGAGCACTGCAGGGAATTCCAGAGCTTTCGATAGTGGACTCTCACAGCCTATACGGAAACCCGCCCATTTTCCCAGTCCCATCCCTGCCCGCTTTAGCCATTCATTCCCATCTCTTTTTATTGCTCATCACCACTAGTCTGAGCAAACATGAGCTTTGGCCTGATACGTAATCAACTGACTTTTCCACAAATACAGATTCTCACAGAAAACAGAAAAAGAGAGCAAAAGGGAAAGGTGTTATATATTCAATTTATTTTAGGTTCCAAACCTAGATTTTTTTTTCCACTTGCATTTGTTGCCTTATTTCCATTAAGTCATTCTGTTTGTGCTCTGACTTTGAATCAGTTTTTCCTGCTGTTCTAAAAAGGTTTTAAAAGGATTTCTAAAAATCTATTAGCAAAAAAAAAAAAAAAAAAAAAAAGGCTGTCCTTTTTATCTCGTGGCATTAAAGAAAAAATGGCAAGTAATAATACCATGAGTGCTAAGTGTCCTGAAACAGTGGGCATTGATGTGGTTGAAAAGTTCCATATTCAGTGTTATGGAAAATCCCAGCTTTGATCCTTTTCTTCCAGACCATCCTAATTGGATTACTACCAAGGCATACACTAAGCCTTCTGAATATATCCACCCTGCAATTTATGCTTATGTTTCAATATTCAAACATAAGATGGAGTGTTATCAAAAAATAAGTCAGTTCTATATATTCTTAAAGAGAAGAGGGTATTTTCAAAGCCTTTCTCTCTTTCCTTCATTGCTTCACTATTTGATTCTCTTTAGTAATATACCAAGAAAAGGCTTCTGTTTTCTCTATTAAGGAAGCCCCTACAACAGAAGCTTTATTTCCTAGCTGTCATTAGCCAGCAAACATTAAGACTGGCAAATAATATTTGTTGGATCTGAATCAGAGGAGAAAATGATATAAACTTCTGTGCATCTGATTCTTTTATTAAGATACTGAATGACCTCCAGTCAGTACCAGTGAATGTAAAGCAGTCTGCAAATAAAGAGGGGACATGACCAGCATGATTAATTAAGTATATTATACTTACAATCTTGTAATACGTTCGTTCACTCCTCTTTCTGAGAGCTACAGTGTCCTTAGGTGTCACAAACTAAGACCATTTCTGACCATGAAGCAAAGTATCCCTCCCTGGATGCATCTTTTATGCTGGAGCTTCTAGCCTTATGGTTGTCTTGGTTACCGAGTAAGACCATCTACCCTCTCCCTTCATTCACACCTGCCAATATGCATGTTTGGGATGATCGATCTTAAACTGGCTCCAAAGCTCCAGTAATTAGCATAGCTGGGCTCTATGGAATAGCTAGGTTCTTCACTCTCCTTGACAGCTTTCTCTTCTGAATGTGGTGCTTGATTTATGAACCTTAATTCTTGCTTCCAAGGAAGACCAACAGATACCTGATACTATACATGGTACTCTCATGTCAAGGCTGTTAAACAATGGTTCTCAGAGCTCATGCTGTATCTTGGTGAACATCAAATTCCTTGTGACACTGGAGCAAAGAATGGGCTTTTGGGATGGCGAATGGAGGCAAGTTTGTAACTCCTGCTTGGGCAAAGCTCTTTACATTGTATGCTATATAAAGATAACATCGAATACCGTGGAACTTTTCACTGATATGCAGCATCTTCAGCTGAGGAGATTGAGATATATCCCCCACTCCCCAAAGGATGTGCTTTTCAGTGGATGATCATCGAGGCCAGGGAGCAGTTGCCTGCAAATTATATGGAGCCAGGAGAAGAGAGAAGACAGCAACCATCAAGATGACATCGATTCATCTCCAAACAGCTTCCCAGTCTCCTGATGTCAGCCACAATGGATACCAAACTACTCTATGTTTAAAAGAATGTTGCCTTAGAAACCAAAGGCCTAATGGAATGTGCAGCCTTCTCTTCACGCACTTCCTACTTCTAGAAAGAACCACGCAAAAAGTGAAACATGGTGGTATACAGTACTTTAGCTTGAAAGGCAGCTTCGGTTCTAGCTGATGGAAAGGTTGAGTAAGCGTACATATATACATATATGTGAGCCTGATGCATTTTCTCCTTGATGCCCAAAAACGGGGGATAAAAATTACCTAATGAATACATGAATATAACTAAGAGTCTACTAAGAGATTGTTTTATAAGCCTCATCAATTTCTAGTATCTGAGAACTGAGTCAAGAGATAAAATTTTCTCTTGGGAGTTTGAGAGGTCCCTTTAAAAACTCAATATATCCCCTTCCCTGAACATTCTATGGTATAGGGAAACCTCAGACATTAAGAGAGGAACACCACAGCTTGGAGAGACCAGAAACAGGTTCTTAACTATGTTATTGACTGAGAGAAGATAATACTGAAATAGCCTTGTGATGTTAGAAAGAGGAAGGAACGGGAGCTACCGTGGAAACAGCTTCAACTGGAAGATCCAGTGGTCCCTAGTTGCCCATCCTCTGATAGGGGTTATGGAGGCTACTTTTCATCTTAACCTTGTCAACAATGACTAGTCATATAAGCAGAGGTGGAAACTGGAGACATGAAACAAAAGTGAGACTATTCATAATAACTAGGAAATTACACTCTTCTAATGAGGCATAAATCACTGTTAAAAGAATGCACCATATGAATGCGTCCCTGGCACCCACAGAAATAAAGCATACCACTTACAAAAGTTCATGTGTTTCCGCCTATCCTTTACACCACATGCAAGTTATAATACTTTTCAGAGCACCTACTAGCATATGGACAATAATTAGACTGTTCAATATATTTGCAAAATCTCTCTAACAATAGCCTATATTACCTATATAGCCCATAATGACACACATTAAACTCAACTAGCTGTGACCCCCAAATACCAGTTACACCCTTCATGCTCCTGCTGAAGTGCCATCTGAACATCACACCTAAGTTGGTGACAGAGCCTAACACAGAAAACAAGAAGCCACATGTCTCCCAGTTTGGCTGAAAGGGGTTGGTTGGCTAAAGAGCTGATGGTCTGTTTTCATTCATTTATTCATTCATTCATTTCGGTGCTTGCCAAACTTAAAGTGATCACTGTCACTTCAAAAAATAAATTTTACAGGTTTCTACTAATTATTTTCAGTAGTTAATTTCCCTAATATTTTCTTTTAAGCCTACCAGGTCTTTATTTTAAAGGCATAAGTGTATATACTTACTGAAGGGGCATCACAAATTTCACAGTATCAGCACTGTCTGGATTACTTTAAGACAGAGAGATTATCAAGGGTTGGGTTATCTGATGCCATTATCCTGCCTTTCAGTCTTGAACTTGAAATAAGGTCTGTGAACTAAACACTGCTACAATGTCAATGCCAATGAAATCGTGTGACATGAAGAGCTCCGTGTGTCTCCTGGACTTGAAACTTTACCTCTGACTGGCTTTCCTGAACATCCATGGAAACAAGGAGATGTTTTTCACAGACAGGTTGATGTAATCTTCCCCAATGACCAGCTCTAGAAGGACCTGTGAGTATGTGCCCCGGGACATCTTTGTGCTCTGTGGTCTGAGGGCCTTAAACAAGCACCCTGGTGTTCTGCAGCTAATAACGATATAGACACCAGTATGACTGGAACTTCATGATGCCTTTAAACAGATAGAACATCTTGTGGTCAGAACCAAAATCATTTCATGTACAAAGAATACTAGTCTCAGAATTGTTCTCTAGTCGGAAGCATCTAGAATGGATTGTCATTGCCAGCAAATGACGGGTATTTATTCCCACTGACTTCCTGGGTCTCAAACATGAGGACTTTGATCCAGCAGATTTCTGGGCTGGCGATGCAGTTCAGTTTATAGAGTATGAGTAAAACTGGTTTGATCACTTCAGTGTGACATAAAATCAGGTATGGTAGCACAAGGGAGGTGGAGGCAGGAGGAGTCAAAATTCAAGGCCATCCTCAACTAACCAAATACGGTCAGACTATATAGGCAGCTTGAGATGCATGAGACCCTGTCTCAAAAACAAAACAAAACAACAAACCAGGAGTACAACAATGACAGAAGATATTAGCTCCACTTTCAATGTTTGTCACCCATGAGCACATTCAACAAGTAACACTGGGCATAAATGACTGGTGACTTCTAAGGTGAGTAGTTTTACGGCATTCACAGAGTGTCACCTGGTTGAGATACTTGTCACTACTAAAAGAAACCTGAGTGAAAGAGTAGAAGAAGGAAGATGGAAGAAGAAGTTGGGACACAGTGGCTTTGATAGCAATGAAGAAGGCTACAAAAGCCAAACCCAAGTGTCCAGTCCTTGCTGTGTGCCATTTCCTAGCGTAAGCGTGCATACATGCACACACACATTTGTAGATTCTCTGGGCTCATCCCTCCCCAGCATGCTTACATAAATCCAGAGAGAATGGGGGTGGTGAGTTCTTACCTAGTATTGACATTGTAACAAGAACTTAAAGGAATCTACACATATTGACTCATTTAATCCTTATGGCTACCTATGAGGCAGCCCCAACTACTATTCCACTGTACAAGACAGCAAATAAATACATAATGAGGTTACTGCTCGCCTGAGGTCACCCAGTGAGTGAGTGATAGTTGGCACATGAACCTGAACTTGGGCCCTGGCTGTGCTGTCTGCTCCACATGTACTTCTGTTTGCTGGGGTTACTTCCTTCCAGCCACCACTAAGTCTTGTTCTGATTTGGACTTGGACACACTAGGATTACACACGTTGTAACAAAAACTTCCGCTATCAGCTTTGTGTTTGCAATTAAATGCAGACACACTACAAGGACAACATCAATAATCTTAGGATGTGTGAGGGTCTAGGGACAGCTTTAAGCATCAGGAGCCATCAACTCTCTGACAGCCAAGGCAGGGCTTTGGAACATCTGCCTGATATTTGCCATAAGCATTCTATTGTAAGACATGGCGCTCAGTCTGTAGAGCTTCCCTGTAGTTATCTAGACTAGCCAGTGGAAATGCAACAGCAAGACAAAACCCTGCCAGTCACTCTACCCCAGAATGTCACTGACACCTGTCAAGGAACTACAGATTACCCAAGAGCACTCTAAGAAGAGCCACTGGCTAGTCCTTGCTCTTTAACACATCCCAAAATATGTGAAAAGATACTGTCCGCTACCTAGGGCACCCTCCAATGTTAGAACACCTTTGACAGAAAGAATTTTGCAGGCAGCCATCCTCTGAACGTGTTTTATTTTATCAAGATGGAGAGTACACAGTGTAATATCTGGGGGAAAATGATTTTTTTTAATCTCATAACTGTGTTGAGAGGAAAATGTTCTTTCTATTTTTTGAAATGAGGCAGACAGGTGCATGCAGTTCTGTCAAAATGAAATGAGATGGTGAATATAAAAGAGTTTTGAAGAACTACACTGATTACTCAGCCACCTTCTGGGTCAATTAATGATTTGGTACTCAATGCAATCCTCCAGGGTCAGCTTCAGTAGAGGATGGTGCTGCTCCATCCGCAGCAGCTCAGCACACAGGCCATGGTGGAAGACTAGGAAGGTGAGACAGCCCACCCTAAATGTGGCATTAGGCTCTCTACAGGGAGGAAGGTCACAACCAGTTTAAAGTGGTGGGGTGGCTACTACTATGGGAAGGCCCATTCACATCTATAATTCCTCACCCTTGACCTCCCGGGGAATATTTCCAACTAGGCAGCTTTATAAATCCAGTAGGCAGTTATTTCATGAGTGGTCCCACAAAAATGAATAACTTGTCACTCAGCCATTGCCAAAATACACTAGAAAGTCTTTTTTAAAAGTGTCTGGATCGTGTTCAGGGGTGAGTTAGTAGTGATGCAGACTCCGCATCCCAGATTAAAACACCAGGGACCCAGCAAGAAGAAGAGATGCCTTGGAACTCTTCAAATGATACTTCCTCATTTGGAAAACAGGGCAGTATTGCCAGTTTGCAATATGCTTTGAAAACTCTAGAGGAAAAAATTGAACAAATACAGCACATTGATTAGCACCCTATATGATTTTGTATCAGAGCTACTTTTTGTGACCCTAATGGGAAACTTTTATTTTAAAAATTTACTCTAAACACACTCACCTCATTTACTCTTAAGTACTTGAAAAAAAATCCACAGAACAGAATCTTAGCCCACTTTCTCCTAAACTCCAGTGTTAGCACAGGAGAGGGAGCATGTCTGAACTTGCGGTTCAATCCTTCACAGGAGTTAAATCTTAAACACGTCATCTCCACCACTGCTTTGGCTGATCGTGGCTTGCTGTCATTAGTGTCTGTTTAACGTGGCAGGTGATGCCTTGTGGTCTCCCTGCAAATGGGGCAGAGCAGAGCCTTGGGGAGAAGTGAATTCTAATTGCCTGCTGCAGGACTGTGACAGCAGCCAATGGGGACAATAGGAAGGCATTAGAGAAAGTCTGTTGTAGTGATGGAGTGGAATTCCTAGAATACACCATGCTATAAAATGAGATTTGGCTCCACGGTGGTGGGCTCAATAGTATCGGGCACTGGTTGCTGGGCATAAATCTATCTCCTTCAGTCAGAGTTGCCCGCCCTTCATTCATGGAGCAGGAGCCACATCGGAAAATGGAGGGGCGGAGGGAGTCTTACTGTTGTAGAAATACTGAGAGTAAGATGTCAGGAAAACCCCAACATGGTTGCAAGCAGGGTGAGTGCCAGGATCAGGACAGACATACAGCTTTTTCTACTCAACTGGACACTGCTTCAACAAAGACCATAACCTCTTTTAAATAAGCAGCTATGATTAGCAAAATGCATCCAACATCCTAGCGGATTACCCAGATCGTATTTTTGGAAAGACCTAGCATACAGGATGGATCTTTACCTCTAGAAAGAGGGAATGAATGGGGTGATGTGAGTAGAGACAGAGAGTCTAGTTAGGGACAGTACCTCTCTTTGTCTACATATGGCCTGACTCTGTAAAGAGAGGCAATGAACAGTAACATGGATTAAAAAGGTTTTACGTAACATTTGTATAGCCTCACTCTGACTCAGAATCATCCGCCAATCCATGGAAGGCTAACAGACTCCATCAGTACACACTAGGAGTGACTTAGAGTTTCTTCCTAACTTGCAACATTGAAAGGAAAAGATGAGAGAATTCTAACTCAAAACGCGCCCCAGATACTCCAATGACTGTTCAATTAAAAACCAGCCAATTGAAGACTGGACAAGTAGGTGCAAGCCCATAGAACTATTGAGGAGACATTGTCAAATCAGCTTGCACCCTAAAGCACTTGGTTTAATGTCAGTTTTTTTCAAAAGTCCATTTTAACCAAAGTGCATATTCAAAACTCCATGACAGTTGTCACCAGTCAATAATTAGCAAAGGGGAAATAGACTATATTGGTTCAGTTCATAATGGCTTTGACACTCGTGTGAAAGCCGTACATAATAACCTTTATGAAACGTTCCTTCAAAAATATGCACAGAAAGATAAATTGGGGAAAAAAATTCTAAACCGGTTTTGGCTTAGGGGGTTGTGACACCAAAATGGCCTTTGATTTGCTGACCGTTTTGAAAGGGTTCGCTCAGGACACACACAGGCACAGGTATCCATAAAGCAAGTATCAAACACCCCTTTTGGCGGCTTTATTCAAGTAGCCCTGTGATCCCAAGTCCCTCGCCGTGGACAAGGCTCAGTGTCCCAACAGAGTCTCCACCCTCAGCCTATCTATGGCCAGGCTTGGGTGGTGATGGTCACTGGTGACCTTGCCCATTCTTGCCTTTCTTGTGAGGATGTTAGGACAGTGCCAATTAGTGTCTACTTTGATGAAGTGTTTATGTGCTGTAAACATCTGCCCACACACTAGCATCTGGTCAGGGTCCAATTCCATTTCATAAGAAACACCAAACAGCTGTCAGATGGTCCCAGTTTTGGTTGAATACCAAATGAACACAAGTTTTGTGGCCACAGGGGAGGGTCCCAATTCCTGTCATCTGTCTCCAGAGACACCTCACCTCCAAGCTCCTGCTCGTTAGCACATTCCCCAAACCCTGACCAACAACTTCCTTATTTCTGTCAGTTAGGCTGTGCTGCCCATGTGAGTACACATTTGAAATAGATATGGCCAGAATTAACTCTTGCTTACTTGAGGGTTATTATCAGTTTTGGCCTTTATCGTTCTCCATCTTTCTCTTTTGATCTGTTTCTGAGACTGGGTTTGCCTTCAGAGTTGCATGATCTTGGATTTCTGATCCTTCTATCTCCTGAGCCCTGTGCCACCAAGCTTGTGCTCACACTGGCGATGGAAACCAGGCTTTGTGCACGCTACGCAAGCACTGTACCAACTGAGCTCTATCTTCAGCCCACTTACTTTCACTATAGTTTTTCTTAGAATATTTATTTTGCTTTTGATTATATCTGTACAATATTGACTTTACTTTTGATTATATGTATACACACGTGACTGTGTGTGGTTTGTGTGTTTGAGGGTGGGTGCCAGTGGGACCAGAAGAGGGTGTTGCGTCTCCTAGAACGGCAGTTACAGGCAGTTGGACCTGGTAGCTAAGTTCAAGTCCTTTGGAAGACACAGATGTTCTTAAGCGCTGAGCCATCAATCCTGAGTCTTCTTTAATCTCCGATTTTTCCATTTCCTCATGGCACCTTCCTACAGTAGTGGGGGAAGTCCTGGTCATAATAGGGAGTCGCTTTCTATTGGCCACTTCGCTGGTCAGGAATTAGGCTTTTGGAAACCAAGCGTGTAAAGCTAATGCTTCAATGTGACAGACCAGCATGTCAGTAGAAGTAGCTAATAACAGTGTTGTGTTGTAGAAAATAAAGTTGTTTGCATTTATAAGTTGGTTTTGAGTTTCACATAAGTAGAAGAGACCCCTTTACTGGCTTTCTAGTGACAATCCCTGAGCATTATGAATCCAAACATAACATCACTTACAATCAAAACATTGCATTCGGAAAATTCATCCACTGAGGATCCCTTTATTAACATGAGTCTCAAGCAAGCTCACAGAGCTTTGCATGCCTGTCCCCCAATACAAGAATGCTGTAACAGGGCCAGGCATTTAAACCATACCATAACACACAAAGAAACATAGATTCAAAAGGAGAGCAAGCAAATGTCTCATTAGGAACAATCATAGTTTTTGCCTTTTCCATTTCAACTTCCCAGAGGAAGTGACAGAAAACACTAAGTGTGGCCAATTCTGTTAGGAGAGTTTGATAGCAAATCATAATGGCTGGCTTTTCTTGAGAGTTTGCATGTGTCTGAGGTCATTCCAGTGCATGCTATCTCAATTACTGTGTGAGGCAGGCTCAGTTAGTAGTCCCATTTTACAGAAGAGGGAAGCAAAACACAACAGAGATGCAAAGTGACTTCACAAAAAACCCATAGTCAGTCAAACAGCAAAAGCCAGACTCATGCTTTGAGCTGCATCAGGACATCATCCGCAAGGTTAAGCCCCAGGTATAAAGTGGACTTTATGTATCGTGTTGTGTTGCTCTTCCTTGTTCCTTCTGATCTCCATTTTAAAATGCCAGGACAAACACCACCATCAGCAGCGGCAGCAGTGGCGGCAGCAGCATTATACCTCCATTGTTATGAAATATGACCGCCATTCTGCTGGATACACTAGGATCATTGTCATGCCTCCTCAGTAACTCAGGCAGAATGCTAACTTCGCACATGTAGAGACAGCTGCTGAGTCTGACATTTCCTCTGTACTTTTGCAGACTCTGGAGTATGCTCACTCCTCAGCCAAGGAAAAAGCAGAGTTGGCACCAACTGTTGGCTCAGGACTCACACCCAGTGTGGCTGCAACCAGGCTTCTTCATATTGTCAGAGACCATAGTGCTGAAACTTACTTTGAGACAGTTTTCAACAGGGGAACGCACTAGACAGAGAGCTCCCAGGACAGCCACACTTCTCTTGATCCTTGTTACTTTTACTTACTCTTACTTAAGATTCTTTCTAAGGGGCTGGAGAGATAGCTCAGCAGTTAAAACACACTGGCTCCTCTTCCAGAGGTCCTGAGTTCAATCTCCAGCAACCACATGGTGGCTCACAGCCATCTGTAATGGGATCTGGTTCCTTTTTCTGGGTATGTGTGAAGACAGATCATTCATACACATAAATAAAAATAAAATTTAAAATTCCTTCTAAACTTATTTACAGAGTTTATTTTAACATCTATGGATCTTTTGCAACACAGAGTATAGAAAAAAAAAAGAGTGCTACTACTTGATAGTCCTGAAACTTTCTGGTGTTGACTTAACTTTGGTTTTGCTTCATAGTCATCAATGTGTTTTCCTATGTGATATTGTCCTCTTTGCCATCAAGAGCATTTGTGATGGGTTTGTTTTAATTTATGACAACCATCCATATATTTTATTGTAAGTTTCTTAACTTAAGGGGCCCTGTGTAGCTGGGGTGGCTGCTGACAAAATAGTAACACACTATGTGTTCAGTTTTCAGAGAATCGGAACTAAAGTAGGTGTGCTGATTCCAAGTGGCGCTAGAGGGCAGTGTACCAGAGAAGTTAGAAACCAGCTGCCCACATCAGTGCCATCCTGTGATCTGCGGTGATCTGGATTCAGCTCTCAGCATTGTGACACCAACTCAAATATGGTGACTTTTTTTTTTCAAAGAATCAAAGTATTAATTTTCAATTTGAATGTGCTCTCAAAATACACGTTTTTCCTGTCTAGAAACAGAGTCTGTTAAGCCCCCGGAAAATACTTGTAGTTTCTCATCCTTATTCTTCTTACTGACTCACATTGTTCTCTTACTTCACATTATTCAGCCTCCTTTTGGGAATATTAAATAAGAATCAGATTTTTATGCTACAAGTTTTATTTTAAAAACCCTGTAAGAAAAATGCAACATGAAAGTAAACATAGAATAGTCACCCTTCTGGAGACTCTACAAAAAGATAAATATTTTTTTAATATTTATACTACATTAGAAGATTTATTGCAGCAACTATACAATGTCAATATTTATCTAAAGATCAGAACCACAAAATGAAATATGTGAGACCTCCATCGCCTGTACAGTGAAGATGTTTTTAACAGAGCATTAAGCATCACATTCTCCCTTCTATCAGTAGTGTTGAGTTTTAGGACAGTACACCCCACACAAGAGCACTCATTTACACACACACACACACACACACACACACACACACACACGCACATGCACTTGCACATTAGTTGTCTGATTAACACTGTCTCATTAAATAAACAGCACAGTTGAACTATTATTTGTGTTTTGTGAGTAATGTCATCTGTGTCATCTCAGTTGCTTAATCACTTATTCAGATGTGCCCAGAAGAAGTGAAGGGAAGGGACAAGCATGCGGGTACTTAATTTCAAAACTCAAAAAATTTCAAAAAGTACAATTATTCAGAGTGAAGGAAGTGGGAAGCTGGTGGGTGGCTCATGTGAGCCTGGTTTTAGCCCAGGCAATCAATGCATGGGGTAGTGCTCAGTTGTCCTCATGCTACCCACCTTTGAACACACTGAAAACTCTCTCAAGGCTAGACAAAGTGTCAGGGCTGCCCGGTGATACACGAAAGCATTCATCTGAAGCCTGTGTGGAAGCCTTTGGTATTCAGTCTAACCTATATGACTTAAACACCAGGTATGGTACATACTGGTTAAATTCTTCGTAAACCTAGCCGCTACTCTCCATTCAGTTGCCCAGATAGGACACCTCAGTGCTGTTTTAAATGCATTCAGCTCTGTATCTTACACATCCAAGTCCTGCTGGCTGAAGCATGCCCATACAACCAGAGCTCACACCTCTGTCTACTCACAGTCCTACCCATGTATATTTTCTTCAGAAAGACCTATTTGGTGATGTCACCTTCTTGCTAAAAACATGGAACATGGAGGCTGGAGAGATGGCTCAGTGGTTAAGAGGACCGGCTGCTGTTCTGGAGGCCCTGAGTTCAATTCCCAGCAACCACATGATGGCCCACAGCCATCTATAATGGGCCCTGATGCCCTCTTCTGGCCTGCAGGCATCCATGCAGACAGAGCAACCATACATAAACAATTTTTTTTAAAAACCAAGCAAAGCAAAACAAACAAACAAAACCAACTACCCCCCCAAAAATCCATGGGACATGGGTCCTTTACAGGCTCACGGTTGATCAGTACATTCTAAACCTGTCCACTGTTGTCTGAGCAGCAGATAGGGTGCTTCCTCGCCTAGAGAAAGCGCTACATGTCTAAGCGCTGAATTAAGCCCAGCTGCTCTTTTCTTTAGACTACTCAGTCTGAGTCAGAGATGAATGCCAGAGGGAAGAGCCGCTTCGCCTGTCTGCTTTATTCCTGCTAAAAATGCATTTCTATCCCATAGGTGCAGGTTGCAATATCCTAGTAAATTATTCCCACCAGAATATCTGGCTCAACTTTTTGTCCCTCCTGTCCCACTTAGGGTCACAGAGTTGCCACCTGTTGTTACCGTTTTTTTTTTTTTTTTACTCTAGCCATAAAGCACGATCCTAGATAAAAATGCCCTCCATTGCCAATTGGTCTTCTTTGGAGGACTTTTGTCTTAATATTTGAAGTCTCCAGAGACAACACTCTTCTGTAAACCCCTCCAATGAGAAACAAGAATTCAGGACCCAATTGTTCTGCATTCACTGAGAGTGTTCTCGGACAGCGTCTTCTACATGTGTCCCATATCAGGGTCAAACTGCAGATGGGCGGAGGTGAGAATGTCTGTGGCTAGAAACTGTACTCCTTTTACAAATTATTAAAGTTCTGAGTGAACAACACAGTGACATCTTAGATCTTTTTTTTTTTTTTTTTTTAAAGAGGGGATCCTAAGGTTGGAGAGCTTGTCCCAGGCCTTGCTCTCATCAGAGATGTGCTCTCAGGCAAACTAATTGACTTCTCCAACCCTCGGTCATCCCATATTTAAATTGAGAATAATAACACCTGCCTGGCTAACCCATCATCTACCACACCTGCCCTACAACCTAGAATTGTAATCAGCTGAAATGGAGCAATGCTTGTTGACATACTTTGGAAAAATACAAGGACTACACAAATAGGTTTTTATTACTAACACTCTTGACAATGATCAATATATCCAACTGGTTCTGATGTCGGACTTCGTAAGACTGCTTCTTTCTTTCTTTCTTTTACAGAAGGGCCCCATAGGAGCAGCTCACGGCTGGCAGCCATCTTTTCCTTTGAAAATAAGGACAAGTACACCTACACCTGGGAAGAGGTGCTATCTACAGTAAACATGGGCAATGAACAATGCATGCACGTCATGAATACTTTTTGTAGAACAAGTCCTCCAGTTAAGGCTAAGAAGGGTAGAATATGCAAGAAAATGCATTGTCCTCACCTTTTCATTTCTGCTAGGAAGAATTTGCATTTCAATGATAATGTGAAATTTCAAGCTGTTCACAACATTTCAAAGCCCTCTCTTCCACACCTGGTGTACTAGGGGGATCTGCTGAAGGACTGGATGCGGCTGTTTTCTCATAGCAAAGGCGATTATGTTGTCCTCTTTATTCTTGGGGACGGATGTGGTTGGGCAACAGTAACAGGGCTTGTGTTCTAGGCACAGGAAAATGTGACACGAAAGCTCCACCCTCTGAGATATCCCTGGAGAATTAATTAATCAGCATATTCCAGATCTTCAACTTCCGCTCATCACAAGTGAGAGGAAATACCTTGTATATAAAAGTTGATTTTTAATAGAAATGTCCCTGGACTCTGAATATCACTTAAAAAATATCTAGGGGCCAGGGAGATGGCTTGGCCAATAAAAAGTTCTTACTGTGCAAGCCTGACCACCTGTACTTAATCCCTGCATCTATGCAAAAAGCTAGATGAGGTACAAGCATTGACTGGAAGCTCATGGGCCAGCTAGCTTGGAGTACACATCAGAGTAGTAGAAAGGAGAGAGACTCTGCCTCAAAACAAGGTGGAACGAGGGAACCACATCCCTAAAATTTTGACCTCTATATGCCCCCACAGCACCCATGTAAAAAAAGTTGACTGAATGTTCATCAGAAAATAATAACAAATAAATAAAAATTAAAAGTCCAAAAAATAAAAAATTTAAAAAAATTTTTAAATTAAAAAAAAAAAAAGTCCGCCGGGCGGTGGTGGCGCACGCCTTTAATCCCAGCACTTGGGAGGCAGAGGCAGGCGGATCTTTGTGAGTTCGAGGCCAGCCTGGTCTACAAAGCGAGTCCAGGACAGCCAGAGATATTCAGAGAAACCCTGTCTCGAAAAACCAAAAAAAAAAAAAGTCCAAAAAAAATGTGTTAGCTTTTCACTTGGCTACATATGAAATGTCTCTGTTCTTTTTACTTTCGACATCTCTCTTGTGGTCAAACATGCATCTCGCCACAGAACTTTTCTAGTAAAAGTGATGCTCTGTTGAACACTGTGGACGATGGCTCTGACAATTACTTTGAGTAATCACTATTCCAGAACACAGTATAGTGGATATTACAAATCAATTCAATTCTGGTAATTTCTCATTGAGTTGCCTACAGATGGGTAAGTCTAATTGTAAAAGCTAAGCATTTATAATTCATAAGCACAAATTAGGCTAAACTAGATGGGGCTATATGTCATTAAGGTTTCATATAAACTACAGAATGATTGTTCAGACCAAAATTTAATTCGTAAGTTGGCATTTATGTATTATATCTAACATTTATTAGCCTCTCTAGTTAAAAGTTGAATGTAAATAGCACATTGGCATTTACAATTCAGTTTCTTCATATCTGTTGTAAAACTCATGACACAGAAAAATACTTTTAACCAAAAGTTAGACCCTGTTTCCTCCAGAGTTTCAAAGTTCCATGAATGCTATGTTTAGCACTAACTAAAGGTGGTTTTGGGCAAAGGAAATGCCAGCTGGTCCACAGCCTCCCGTATATAGCATGCTTTTACTTGAAAGAATTGGGGCACCATTCAAAGACCCATTTTAGTCTTTGGAAGAAATAGTCTTGAACCCAGAATGGAGCCAGTACATATCAGAAGATAGGACAGATAAATTCTTAAAGCAAAAGATAGCTTTTCTACAAACACAAAGGCTGTATCACTTACATGGCCATTCTGGTGAGGAGACAAGATCATGCACTTCAACAACATGCTCCAAGAGCGCAGTGTGGTTTATTTTGCCTAGCAGGTCAGTGCCACAGCCCTGCTGTGTGAAAAGCTCCACCTAAATACAGTCACGCCTCTCACAACACTGGTGACCATCAAACTTGTGTCAAGTCCACTTTGTATCTTATTGACACACACACAGAAAGCATGAATATTTTTTCTAAAAATTACATTGCAATATTAGGCTTAACTAGATCCCCAATGGTAACCACAATCTTGTTACCATTGAGAAGGCAATGAACTAAATTTACTAAAAAGTTGTTTAGAAGCAGCAAAAAAGTTTTGATTTTTCTCATTGCCCTCTTCTCCTCCATCTCTACATAATGCATATGCACGAGTGTGTTCATGTGTGTACACGTATGTGCATCTGTGAATCCATGTGTGCATATGCATGTGTGTGTGCATGGGGACCTGTGCTTGTGTGTATGTCCACATGTGCAAACACGTGCAGAATACTGCAAAATGAGCAGCCACATTTTCTTACCCCGCCCCATTTCCCCCCCCAAAAAAAAACCCCAAGTGTCTATAATACTGAATTTACAAAAGCATGCTTTCCCTGCTTCTGGGAGATACAAGAGGGGGAGGTGAGGCAGGGCCAGACAGTAATTGCAATCTATGGGTAAGGCAGGCAGATCACATGATCAAAAACCGACGTGACACTTAAAAGTGTTTCTCCACAAGGAATTCCGGTGCCCAGAAGCCTGGTGAAGCCAGCAGTAATTACGGCCATGTTATCCTTTTCATTTGCTTTGTATTATTGGTCTCTAAAATCAGCCATTCAGTGTGGCTGGGTAAGGGGGGTGTCTCTACAATGAGCACGTGCATTCAAAAATGCTTGTTGATCTTACACAGACATTTTGGCAAGCTAGATCTGGCGAAATTTAAAACTGCTGCTTTGAAGCTCACTTTGAAATAAAAACTAGTCATTTTCCAGGTTTTTTTAAGTGACTAATTTTCTAGATTAGTCCCATTTGTAATGAATTCAAAGTTTTCTTCTTCAGAGTCTCCTGGATTTTCACTTGCTGCTTTGCATGTCCAGAATTCAGCCCAATTTGCTTCTTCTGTGTGTTGGAGATTTTTTTTTTAATGTTTTAATCTGCAAAGGAATCAAATTGCTTGGCTTGGACATGCAGGAGTTCCAGAAAGCCCACTTGAGAAATGGGAACTAAGACTTTAAGAAACACAAGAGCCTGTGTGATACCGGACTAAACTGAGTAAGGACCACCAGCTGTGGCCTTCCTCGAATGGGAGGTATGTCACCACAGCCTTTGTCCCTCCCTCCTGCAGCAGGGCTTCCTTCAAATCTTTTCTTGTGGTAGACCCACAATATACAAACAACTAGAGAACTTTTTCTAATTAGCAACCATAAGACAAGAAATTAAAATAACAAAGACATGAAAAATGTTAATCTCCTGGAGAGCAGACTTGGGCAGCAGGCTGGCTGGCCCAAGGTCATCCTTTTGTTGTAAAGACAACAAAATGGCCTCAAAACCTCAGTAATGAGTGTTGAACTTAAAAACAGTTAAGACTGAACCTGAAGTAAGGTTCAAACCTTTACTTTGCAAAGCCAAACACAAGGTGTGACCCTCATGATGTCATCATACTTACTTAGCAATCTGCAGTGCCCAAACCGAGCTAGGGGAAGGTGAAATTGTCAGCAAAGGCTTGAATGCCTTTGCTTACCTCCATATTTATGAGTAGCCCTTAATGAAGAGGGTGAACACCCTTGCCTTCTTTCGGGAAGATGAAAGTGACATCAGCCTTTGGACTGTAATTTTTTTCACGGAGGATTTTTTTTTTTTTTCAAGACGGAGGACGAGGCAAATCCTGGAGTAAATATCAGCTGGATGTGCACAAAACAAGGTCCAGGGAGATGCTCTCAGAAGTTGCCTCTTTCAATCCAGCACTGAATTACACCAGAAGCGCCCTTCGGCTCCTCCAGAGCACCATTGCCAAAATAACTGCAAGGCTCGCAAGTCCTAGAATGTCTCAAATCTTTCCCAAGATACCCCAACACTAGCTGAGGCACTGAAACTATGGCAACCGAATAAGAAAGCAGCCTCCATGATTAATAGATGAAGATCCCTGCGACAGTGTCTAGCTGGGGCCATCATTCATGATGTGAACAAAATTAGCGCAGAATTCATCTTGAAAGCCATTAGCAAGTATTCTTTCAAAAACCAACACACCGCATCATTCTGCTACACATGCTGGAGTTTCGAAGGCTCCGCGTGATTTAGTTTCTATTTCTCATTCACTATGCACGGATGAGACTGCGTGGTGGTGACTCAGAATCTCACTTGTTTTTAGACTAGTGAAAGGAATGCTGAAAAGAAGAGTTCCCCACCTGGGTGCCCGAGGCCTAAAAACAAAAGCGTTCAAACCCCGACTATGCGAATGAAGTCACGTGGTTCTCTGAGGTAGAAAGGTGGGGAAGGGCAGGGACTGGGCCATCTGAGGATGTTTGCAGAATGTGACTGCTCATGAAGCACTCCGTTTTGGGGACAGGAGCATGACAACACACTGCATCTATTAGTGTTCGCTCAGCTATCTCACTCTAGGGCATTGGGCATCTGGGAAAGTGGAGGGCAGTACTGTGGATGCAGTAATACCAATGAGAAGATGATTACTTCTCTTAGGGAAAAAACACCCAATGGCAAAAGAAAAAGAGGAATCATCACAGACTGCTCATCTAAAGAACTTCCATATAGTATCACGTAGTAATGAAGATACCCCTTTCCTCTTCTCTGGTCCATACAATGACTTTTCTTTCAGGGGTATGCTTTCATTGTATAAAACGCCAGATCCTATCCTAGTCTATCTATGCATCAAATCAAATCATGGCAGATGATTGGCCAACCATTGACGATCGCATCTTGCCATGTCAAAGGGAAGTTCTAAGTCTAAAGGTGGTTGGTACGTTTGTGGAAATATCTATTGCTAATCATCCTTTTAAAGTAAGAGTCATCTCATCTGCTGCCTGGAAGAATCCAGCCCATCAGTCTTTGGGGCATGCTGATTACTGACTTGTTTCGCGATTCCCTTCGCCTCACCATTTGCAGAACTTGAGAAATTGAAAATAACTGTCATTCTCAGGGAGGGAGGGAGTTCTGGAGGATACAAGCAGGTGGTGATAGTATCAATTGATTTCTCCTTCTGCTGTGTCTCTTAGAAATCAGTTTCCCCCCACTCCCACTGGTAAGTCTTGTCCCTTGACTCAAAGTTCAGATTTGGTGGGAGGGTAACAGTCAGGACAATAAGTATGGGGCTCTGCTCCAGGCAGCCACTATTTTCCACTTGTAAGGGAGAAGATAGTCTTTGCTTTTGCTTGGAGACCCTGCTCTTCCAAACTTATTTCAAGTGTGGTCAGGGAAGACGGACCTGGTTACCACATGACTACCCTGAAAGTCTTGTAGAGACTGCAGGCAGAGACTCTAGGAGAAATGCAGTAGGCAGTAAAGCATTGTTCCTGTACATTTTCTCTTTGGGGATTTGACCCATCTCTAAAGAGATGACCCTCAGATTCTAAATATGGCTAAAGGCTGTGCACTGATTTCTCAGTGTTAGTAGGTGGCAGTAACAACAGCAGCAACAACAACTATCTTTTGGTCTCTGATCGGCCATAAATCCCCGATGTTGCTATTGTTTTAGTAGTACAGTGTTGTGGTGTTTTGCTTGTGTTTCCCTTGCCATGTTTTGGGCGTGATATTTCAACTTCCTAACTTAGAAAGGGATCATAGCTCCTCTTCCTCTGGACCGGTTCACACGCTTCAAACCCTGTAACACTGTGGCTGGCTCATAGTGCGATTGTTCCTTTGGAGTCCAAGGGTTGTTTCCTTTGTATCCTCTCTCTGTATTACAGATATGCAGTCATTTCCTTCTGTACTTTGCCCCCTCAAAGCAGTATCAGCGTTTCTGAAATCAGTTCCCAGGCCATTTTTCCATCACTGTAGTTACCAAATAAAAGTTAGCCTTTGTATTAAATGAGTGCTTGTGTGTGCCAGACATTGTGTTATTTGCAGGTGTTAGCCCCCTTAGTCTTCCAGCATCTACAACATTATCATCATTCTCAAAATTTACAAATGGAAACTGAGACAGAAGAAACAAAGTCATCCTATTTGTAAATAGCAAACACACATATATACCATATGTGTATATATGTGTACACACACACACACACCTGCCAAACTTGACCTCAGAACTGCTTGTGGACCTATCTACTGCATTCCACCAGCAGCCTGAACTTCCCCAACCACAATGAACTTGCCCTTGTTATTGCGAATACGGAAACTTTCTCCAACCCTCTTAGTTCACCCTGACATATCTGTTCTACATTAATGGCTGCATTGACATTGATGCAGAATAATTCTGCTCCTATTTTTTTTCTTTCAGAGTGCCACTCTCATGACCTTGCCTCAGTAATGGTCATATTGAAAGCAATCTTTACTTGATGCAGTTGACATCCTGATTGATACAGCTACAATCCACACTAGATAGGGACTGTGGGTTCTCAACGATTCTCAGGAAACTCTTAATTTTCATAATGTGGTTTGCATTCAAACCATGTCAACAGTGTACCAGTCTCATTTGGTGATACAGGAGACCATGTAGGGTCTACCTTCTGCCAATGTCTCAGATGGGAAAGAAGAACTGACATCAAACTTTCCATGCTTTCAGTAGTTATTTTATGAAATATATTCATGTTTTATAGTATTTCATATTATTCTGCATGCAGTCCTACAAGGAAGAAAGAGTGGGCTTCCAATTCATAGGACTCATTTAACACAATGCAGCTTCAGGGAGGTAGAGTGTCTCATTCAAGAAAATAAGAGTCTGGAGATCATGTCTTCAAGGTCTAGGCTCTTTAACAGCTGTTCTGGCACAGGGCAAAGACAAAGGTTAACAGGCATATTACATTCCCCTCCAAAACACCAAAATTTGAAAATTATTGGCGGGGGGTCGCGGGGGGAGGTTCAGTAGCCAGTGGCTAGAATGCAGAGCAAATGAGTTCAGAGTCAAAAGCTCAGTCCCCATACATGCTAGCTACTTCCTTAGCTCCATTTCTTGGCAAGTTGATTTTCCTTAGTTTGGTCTCCCTCCAGCTACAACCAGGTGTCTAACAGATGCGTGCTCTTAGCCTTAGAGGGAGACTGGATGAGCGTGTAGGAATGAAGAGAGTCCAATCCATTATCAAGACTGAGAAAACAACACACTGTGAACATTCCACTAATAGTAGAGAGAAACCATGTCTACGTACATGGAAGACAGCAGACATACAGTCATACATACAAAAAGGAAGCATCTCATTTGAGACAGAAGAAAAAAATAAGGCAGAAAAGGAGAGAGTGCTTACACTATTTATCTACAAAAAGATGCCCTCTTTATTCATTCAGCAAACACTTGAGAGGGAAGGCCTGTGATAGGCCATTGGGGTGGGTAATATAGTGAATAAAACATAAGGGTACTACTCATCCTCTTGGTATTATGTTCTAGAAGATGACAAAAAATAAACAAGGATAATAGTTTGTTGGACTGTGAAAGGAATAAAATGAGCCCTACAAGAGTGTAAGAAGTACTTCATGTCAGAAGTCAAGTAAATCAGGCGCATGGAAAGGCTTTGCTGAGAAAGTGATATGGCAGCAGAGATCTGAAGGGTACGAGGAGAAAATCATGCAGACATCTGTAGAATGTAGGATGTAGCTGCCCCACATCCCCAAAAAGCCTGTACAAAAGACCCCGTGAAGGACCTCCAGGACCACATGCCTGCAGATGCAGATAAACTCAAGTAGCAAAGGAAGCCAGAGGTGGGGCAGAGGGTAGATAAGGTGCCAGAGAAAGAATTTAAGCTTTTAGTAGAAAAAGATAGGCTAGTCGAACTAGCTTAGGAATTTATTTACTTTTAATTATTGCTGTGTTTTAGCTACTGCGTTGAGAAAAGTTGATAGGAGCCAAATGCAGAAGCAAGGCCAACGAAATGGGATGCTGGTACAATAACCCAGGAGAGAATTAAGTGAGGGCCAGGGAGGTGGTAGACCCAGATGGAGTGTGTGTGCATCCAGAAGGTGGAGTATACCACTCCAACAGGCATGGTGTATAAGAGAAGCAGGAGCTGAGGACAAGCCCAGGGGCCTGAGCAGTTCATGGAGTCATCACAGCGCAGATGATGAAGAAAATCATATTGGGTAGAAAGAGACAGAATAATGTTTTCTGAACATGTTATATTTGAGATATCTATTAGTCCAAGAAGAGCTACCACCTATCCAGTGTGTCCTGGCTATTTGCTATCTTGGTCTGGGAGAAGTCTGGGTGAAGAGGAGATCAATACAAGTATCAGTGTATTGGTGGTGGCGGAATATGAGTGTAACTACAATTATTCTAATAAAAATGTTTTGCAAGAGCTCATCTAATTCACAAAGCAGGATGCCCTTGTGTATAGACCACACTGTAATATTCCCAAGTTGAGTAGTCCTGAACTCTCTTGTCCCTTGAGGTTTGTGGGTATGACATCTTATTTGCCCATTTCAAAGGGATTAAATGCCTCCCTCCCTTCTCTACCTTACCATATCCCCAAGAGGCAGCCATGTGGTTGCCAGAGAGAATAGCTCAGTTGCTCTTGCAGTACATTTTAAGGCAAATGAGAAAAGCCTTCACTCTGAAATAGAAACATCTCAGAGCTTTTGGGCTCCAGGATACTCTTAAGAGAAAAGACATTGATAGGGGATCAGGATGCTCTAAGGCTTCACCTTCCCCTGATAGGTGCTATAACTCAAGGTTCTTAAATAACTACATCAAAGAGTATCTGCCCTGGGAGGAGGACAAGAAACTGTCTTAACCTGAGGGAAGGTGTGGCAGGGAGGGGCAGTGTAGAGACAGACTTTATGTGGAGGGAAATGGCAGGTGCCTAATTAAGACATTTCAATTAGTTTGGCTTGTTCTGTGATTCCCTTTGTGTAAACAAATTAAATGGGAGAGTATACTCGCACTCCAAAACTAGTTCTAAAAAGCCCTTTCATCCCATCAACACTCCCTCTGAAAAGACCTAAACTACAATATATGGGTCATCGTATACAAACCTCCTTAGGCAAAACAGTATTTCCCCCCATTTCAGATGAAAGTGCAATTATCCACTCACTTTCAAAGCATAGACATTGACTGCAAATTTAGCACAAGTTCTCCAAACCTGATGCTTTTGTTTGCATTCGGTGGTAACAGCCTGTGTAATTCTTGTCGTCCTTATTTTAACACATCCGGTTTCACTTGTGCAGTGTTACACGCCTCCTCAAAATGTAAATGTTCTCTGTTTTTAAAAATGATAACACAAGCATCACTAGACGTAGAAAGAACACGAAGGGTGTGTATTTGTGTACAAAGAGTAACCCTTTCTACCTCTTTGTAATAGCCACTCACTTGAGAGCATAAGCTGTTTTCACTCCAGGAAGAATAAGCCTGCCTCCTCTACAAGAGAATAGTGAACCATGTGTGGCAAGTTCATTCATCCTTTATCCATTCATCATTTACTTGAGTGTTCTACATAAGGTCATAGGCATTTTTATCCTATTTAAATTTAGGCATTTTGTCCAGCACATACTCTCCAGGTGATCCAAAGGGAATGAATTAGGATGTCTATGGCAACTACTAAATGGTCATGGATGTACAATGTAACACATGAGGGCAACCATCACTTCCAATCACAGTAAATAAGAAATATAAGTAGAATACTTCTTTACACCAAGATGAATTTAAAGAATTCTAAGAAAACCGAGGTCTCAAATCTGTTGCTCATTCTTTTTTGCAAAGACCTTCATCCAAGAATGTATGAAACCAAAATAAAAACAAGAGTTGAGATTACATAAGATTCAGATGGAAGTTACTACATAAACAGAAATAGGCAAACCAAATTCAAACAGCTAGTGCAATCATGTTTTAACAGACAGTTTAGGTTAATAGGGGGAGACACAGATCTGCCACTGTATTTAAGGTTAGGTTAATAATTAACTTTGGTGCCAAGAGTAGTTTAATAAAAGTTTATTGTAGAAGACTAAATGTGGAACTCAAACACCATTCAAAATGCTTGCTATCTTGACTTCTGGTAGCTGTTTGGGTAGGGAGGGAAAAAGTGTGTTGTTTTCATTCAAAAATGGAGCACAGGTCTTTACCTGGGGGCGGGGTAAGCTAAATAAAGGATTAATGTATCTGAAGCCACTAACCCCCTGCCATCACAGTAGCAGATGGTGGATTTGACGCCAAAATGTAAGTCCGCCAGGGGAAGGAAGGCCCGAATGATCAGGATTAAGGAAAAACAACGCAAAGTCACTCGACAGCCCTACCCAAGAAAAGCATGAAAACCAAAGCATTAGACGATGGCTTTTTCTGAGACCCACTAATAGAACACTACAACTGAATTAAATGGCAAGAAAAATTATAAATACAGTGTGTGTGTGTGTGTGTGTGTGTGTGTGTGTGTGTGTGTCCAGGTTTCGATTGTAATTTAAACCTTTCAAGGATCCCATTCAGTAGTAACTCGATTTTCATCCAGAGTAAACAGGGCGAGATCCTTCTGTGGCTGTGCTTGCTCACCACACTCTTAAGGCAGCCACAGTTGCTCTGCACCGAGTCGGGAGGAACTGCCGGCAGGACTGTCCACTTCCCCACAGCCTGGAGGCCGCCCATGGAAATGCTTGCCCAGGCTAGGAGGACAGCGCCTCCAATCGTTCTTCTCTCCTCCACTCCACAAACACCTGGCCCGGCTCCTCTCTCCCTTGGACAAGTGCGAGCTGCAATGCCTTGCGCCTGGCGCAGGGGGTCCAGGATGCTACTCTTGGCGCTAGAAACTCATGAGTCTGCGAACCAGGGCCAGTGTCCACACGCGCCCTCACACAAGCTTCTGTCCGCCACTTGTGGTCACACTACCATCCTGAATTCCGTACGTCTCAAACCCGCCCACCCGCCCCCAACTCACCCCCCACCCGCCCCCGGCTCTTCTCCAGTTGCTTAAGACACTGATCCAGCAACTGCGACTGGAGGCGTGAGGTGCCATTCTCCAGTGGACAGGCATCTAGCTCCTAGTCGTATGCCAGTTGTCCTCTCAATTCGCTCGGGGTCGGAATGAGTACGCTGAGCCCTCGTCTGGTGTTTCAAGGAGTCTTTAGCTATCACAGAAACTTTCCAGAAGCGCCCTGCACTGTAAAGGGGAGGAGGCGCTGGGAAAAGGGCGGCGAGGGAGCGGGAAAAAATGTCGGGGTCCGGTTTATCTCCCTGACACACGCAGGACCGGGACAGCAGCCTGCCTCGGTATCGCCCGCGGGAGACCTCAGAATCCAGCATTACACCGTCTCCCTCTGTGGGGAGCTGAGTAAAACGCTCAAATCGGGAAAAGTGATACTACCCTCCTACTATGGTCACTAACAAGGAACTCCCCAGCTTGCTTCAGGCGCCCCAAAGCCCCAGGGGTAGAGGTCCAGGACACAGCAGAGCCTAGCAGAGCCTGCATCAGTGGCAAGCCTCGAACTCTCTCTTACCAGTCTCCCCACCCTTCCATCTCCCGGGGTACATCTTTTCTTGAGAGGGACCGCACAGGTCCTGCAGAAGGACTCGGCAGGGGCCAGCCCTACAGTGGAGAGCTCAGTGCTTGGGAGAGACGCAGCAGCGACAAATGGTGCCCTGCTCGCTCGGGTGGGAGCTGAGGCAGGGGACAGGACCTAGGGCGGGGGCGCATACTACACGAAGGCACCGCTCCCAGGAACCTTCCCCCACAAACAAAGCCCGGAACCTCTGGTGCCAGCGGCGACTGAAGAGTGGATCCCACCAAGAGACAGGGCGCGCAGATGCTCAGGGCCATTACAAGTTTCACTCACTTCACCAAGCCCAGCCCAGACCCGGCACTGATAACAAAAGATCCTCATCTCTTCTCCACTGTCTCCCCACATCCATTTCTCTCACATCAGAGTCTAAACCTGTGGCTGAACACAAACAGCCTAGTACTCCCCAATCCTCTCCAGCCCACGAAGGCACAACCCTTTCCCTTTCCCCAGCGTTCGACACCAGGACCTGGCGCTTTCGTGAATCCCACCCTCTAGGGCCACTCTCCTCCCTACTGGCCCGAGAGTAAGCTCTTAGCCTCGGGACACACACACACACACACACACACACACACACACACACACACACCCCGCTGGTTAGGACAGGCATCCCCTTGGTCTCGACACACACACACACACACACACACACACACACACACACACACACACACGGGGCGGCGCCGGTCGCCGGTGGTGTGAGCGTCGCGGGTGGGGAAGATCCTGACAAGGATGGAGCCCGAGGTCTCTCGGGTTCAGGACTGAAAAGAGCTGCAGGCAGGGCTCGGGGCTACTCCTCCCAGAAAGGGACAACGCTCGGGAGACAGAGACAAGAGAGCAAATAAAACACAGGCACTGCAAAGCCTACAACGAGCACCCGGGTTATCCCTGGGACCCTCGACCCAGCCTGGATCCAGGAGTGGAGCGCGCAGGGACGCCAGGGCCATACCTTTTCGGTGCATCGACGGGCAGGCGGCCGCGGCTCGGAGCGGGCTGGCACAGCGTGTATCCCATTTAGTAATCCATTATCGAGAAGATCTCCCTGGGCCTTGAGCTGCGCTCTTTTCCTTCGCAAGCCTTTGTCATTCCTACATGTGTGCTTGTCTCTTTGGGGCCAACAGTCACGGCGATTACTTTCTGGGATGCAAGCGAGCAGTGTTCATCTCCAATGACAGGAGAGCAGAGGACGGCAAAAAATTGAAAAGGGAAAAAGAAAAGAAAAAAGGGGTGAGGGGGACAGAGAAAGAAGAAAAACCAGCGAGAACCAGGGTAAATGTTCAGGAAACTCTTTCCCAAATCCAAATTCCACTTGGATTCACTTCTGAGTCCCCTCAGCGGTGCCAGCGCCCATTAACTAGTCATTTCAGGGCGGGGGGCGAGTGGGGGTTGAGGCAGAGGTGCAGGGCTCTGGCCGGCTCTGCAACCCCGAGCGCAGTGTCCCGGGTGTGGCGACGCTGACCGCGGCCGCACGCTCCTAGGCGGGCATCTCGGGCAGTCGGCACCGCGGAAAAGCGCCCGTGCTGCGTCCGGAGCGCCTAGGCAGCCGAGTGCTTGGGGAGCGGAGTTGGCTGCAGCCTCACCCCGTGCGGCTCACTACTCCTGTGTCACCGGAGAGGCCGACCCTCCGGGCGGAGCCAAGTCCCGGACTGGATTACGCAGAGCGGACTCTCCTCCGGCAACCCCGCCTCCCTGGACTGGCGCCTCGTCCGACCCGAAAGAGAGCTGTGTGTGTGTGTGTGTGTGTGTGTGTGTGTGTGTGTGTGTGTGTGTGTGTGTGTGTGTGTGTGTGTGTGTGTGTGTGTGTGTGTGTGTGTGTGTGTGTGTGTGTGTGAAAGAGAGAGAGAGAGAGAGAGAGAGAGAGAGAGAGAGAGAGAGAG
>CAJQZJ010033365.1:0-10609 GCA_907164525.1 Lophiomys imhausi | reverse complement strand
AAGAAAGAAAGAAAGAAAGAAAGAAAGAAAGAAAGAAAGAAAGAAAGAAAGAAAGAAAGAAAGAAAGAAAGAGAGAGAGGGAGAAAGAAAGAAGGAAAGAAAGAAAGAAAGAAAGAAAGAAAGAAAGAAAGAAAAAGAAAGAAAGAAAAGGAAAGATGAGGAAGGGAAGAAGGAAAAGGAATACAGCTGACTGGTAAGGTGGAGTCTGATTGGTGGGAATGATAGCTTGCACAGTAAAAGTACATCGGTGGAAGACCCAGAAAATACCAAGATGGCCTGGACAACCCTGAGCCCTATTTTTTTCTGAAATAATGCACATGAAATCTCCAGAGTGCTATCCACAAAAGGTACTTTAGTCTATAAAACCAGGAAACACTCTGTAGAAGCTTCACTGGGATGTGTACACTATCCCCATTATGTGTCCCAGAATCTCCTAGATCCTTTTCATAACTCAGGCTTGAGCCATCCAGACCTATGTGTGAGGGTCACCTTTCTTTGAAATTATACTGGGTGTCAGGATCAGGGTACTGGTCAGAAAAACATACCTCAACTTTCTTTAACAATGATTTTGGGACAAAAACTCTGTCTTAAACGCACACAGAGATGTGAGTGCATGCACGTGCACGCGTGTGCACATACACACACACTGATAATAAAAAGATAACTTAAAAATGTGCAAAGAATTTACAGACAAAAGTAAGCCATAATCACAGCAGCACCCCACGGAGTTGAAACTCTCCCCAACATTGGAAACTGTCCTATCATTGCTTTTCTAGAACCTTGGGGAGGCATTGGGGTACTTACACATTAAAATGACTCTAATATGCAAGTATTTTCATTACCTCTCTTCAACAGACAACGTAAATGAGGCAACTGGGTATTAAGGCAGCTTGGCCACAATTTAGTGTCTGGAAATGATTCAGGCCATCAGTGACCACCAACCCCAACTGCTGTGTGTTAGGGCTGAAACAGCTTTATCTCTGCTTTTTTGAAAATTACACAGAAGTCCAAAATATCTTTGTGGCATGTAGTGGTTAATGTTGCTAGTAATTTAACAGAACAGAAGTTGGTTCCGAAGGCATCTAAAGTTACACCAAATCTATCCTGAACACAATGTCAGCAAATTGTCCACATTGGAATATGAACTCATTCAACCGAAAACCAAATTATAAAAAAAATTTAATTATAAAAGAGATAAAAAACAGAGGTTGATAATTAGATTTGTAGAGAAGATGATTTGCTTTTAAAAAGGATCAGTGTTAAAGTAAGTTTTGATTCAAGTTTAATCTTTGGTTTTGCTAAAAATTACACTGACAACCTGTATTTGTTGTATGGAGAATGGGAACACCCTAGGCCAGTGGTTCTCAACCTGTGGGTCATGACCTCTTTAGGGTCACATATTAGCATTCCTGCTTATCATATATGGATATTATGATTCAAAACAGTCACAGAATTACAGTTACGAAGTAGCAACAAAAATAGCTTTACAGGGGTCCCCACAACATGAGGAACTGTATTAAAGGGTTGCAGCATTGGGATGGTTGAAAACCACTTGCCCTAGACTTACTCAGTCCTTTAGGCTGTTTCAGACAGAGGCAGACATGGCAGTGTTCACATGCAGCTTGGTCCAAAGGCAGTGAGTTACAATGGAGACTCTCCAATTTGGATGAGTTCCAACATGTCTATTTCCCCTACTGGGCACCTAGCAACCGAATAAGAAAAAGATAACGCAAATTCTTGGCTCTTAGCATTTTCAAAATCCCAGGTTGGTGATATATCTAAAATGAAAGTGAAATATGAGACCTAAGTGTGTTTGACAATACAATTTGTTTGTTTGTTTGTTTTGGTTTTGATGTTTGATTGTTTTTGGATTGTTTTTTTGTTTTGTTTTGTTTTGTTTTGTTTTTGAGGCAGGGTTTCTCTGTGCAGCCCTGGCTGTCCTGGAATTCATTCTGTAGGCCAAGCTAGCCTTGAAGTCAGAGATCTACCTGCCTCCCAACTGTTGGGATTAAAAGCCTGAGCCACTTCCACCTGGTGAGAACACCAAGGACCTTGAGACAGAAGAGTCCTTTTTAAAACATGGAAGCCAAAAGCTACAAAAGGAAAAATATCAGAAAATTTGGCTATTTCCAAAATTAATACTTTCTAAGTCAAAATATGCCATAATTCTAATAAGAAAGGTGGTGGCAGATTGGAAGGATGTATTTAGGACCCAGTTAACAAAGGCTTAACATGTAGTAAGTTATAGAGACTGGATAAGAAGATTTCTTTTTTTTTTTTTTTTTTTTTTTTTTAAGGTTTTTCGAAACAGGGTTTCTCTATGGAACAGGCCTGGCTGTCCTGGAACTCACTCTGTAGACTAGGCTGGGCTTGAACTCACAGAGATTCGCCTACCTCTGCCTCCTGAGTGCTGAGATTAAAGGCGTATGCCACCATGTCAGGCAGAAGAATTTTTTTTTTTAATTTTAGGAATAAAATGAGCAAATGACATAAAAAGGCAATACTTAGGAATGTGGTTGGCTAAAACATAGCCCAGAACACACCTTACTGCAACATCACTCAGAAAAATACAGGTTTAAACAGTAAGATGGCTTTCTCTTTTTGTACTTACTCATCAGATAGATCAGGAATGTTAATATCTGATAATATCAGTGTTGGCAAGGGTGATTAAGGAGCCTGCTTGCAAGGCTCTGAGTCAGGTTAGCCATTTTGAACAACAGTGGAACAATTGCTATTAAAGTTGATAACGTGTATATCCTCTGATCTCATTTTGAGAAGAAATCAGATTTTACACCAAGAGGCATAAATGAAACCTCTCCTTGCCTAATTCTTTGTAACTGTAAAAAGAGTTCTCACACGAATGTTTAGTAATATGGTATTGATTATTTAAAATAGTTAATTCAGTGTGGCAATCCTATTTGAAAATATACAGCAGTTAAAATTTCAAAAGTCATCTCAAAGAATAAAACCATTATCTTAAAAAATTTAAGTCAATATTTATGTACTGCTTTGTAAATTCACCAAGATGTTTTTATATGCTTTACAGAGAGAGAGAGAGAGAGAGAGAGAGAAAGTCTATGCACAGTAAGAGTTTGAAAACCACTCCATAATGTATGGAGAGAAAATGGGAACTGTCCAGGCAGCCACTGGTATGTCATTTCTTAGTATTGGAAGCTGCAGGCCCTGTACTTCCTATATAATCAGATATATTTATCCCTCTCAGGTCTCTGAGGTGGTTGAAGAATAGATAGCTAGAGTCTCATAGTTAAATTTTGAGTTGTTTAGGAATCAAGAGGGTGTTCTGGATCTAAAAAGATATTTTTAAAATTGTGAGGCAAGTTAGTATGAAAGCTGAGTTAGATACAGAACTTTAAACTCTTGGAGATGGTTAGATAGTAGAATGTTAAAATCAGGTGCCAAATACATATGGACTGGACATTGGGAATGTATGCTAAGCCATATAACTCATAATTGTGGCCTATTTATTTCTGTTGTTTTGTATTGTATTTATAGTTATAAGAGAAAGAACCGTTTGTTGGACTGAAAGGGAGAGCTGTTGGGGGGAAAAAGAAATACCTTAAACTAGCCGGGCGGTGGTGGCGCACGTCTTTAATCCCAGCACTTGGGAGGCAGAGGCAGGTGGATCTTTGTGAGTTCGAGGCCAGCCTGGTCTATAAAGTGAGTCCAGGACAGCCAGGGCTACACAGAGAAACCTTGTCTCGAAAAACCAAAAAAAAAAAAAAGAAATACCTTAAACTAAAAAAAAAAAAGGGGGAGAGGATGGGGGTTGAGGGGGAGGAGGGTGCAAGGATGGGACTGGAGGGGGGAGTAGGGAGTAGGGAGGAGGTTGTGATTGAGATGTAACTTGAAGAAGTAAAAAATAAATTATTAAAAAAAGGAAATAAAAAAACCCTATGGGTATATATATATATTTTTTTAGGAAAATCTGTACCTAAGAGTGGTAATAGAAGTCATAATTGGAAAATGTGTTGTTATAAACTAAGGATTTGAATTCTCTCAAATAGTTCTGTGTAGATTTGTTGTAAAGCAGTTTCCTCCTAGGGGGAATGTTCCACTCTGCAGGGGAATTTGGTAAGATCTAGGACATTCTAAAGTCAGGGTTGAGAAGGCTTTGGGAGTAAACAACTCAGAGCTTCACAAGTCCATTGACCAGATACACTAGGCCCTCCGTCATCAAGCATATATAAGACTAAGAGCTGATGACATACACTCCCACACAATCCAAGTTGCCTAGAGGAGGCTTCCAACAACTGAGTACCTGCAAAAGACACTTTCCAAGCTGTGGAGATGCCTGCAGGCTATGTGGTGGGGTCCCGGTTTCCAGCTTTTGTGTCACCTAAGCTGGGGTGAGCTTTTGAGGATACAATCGTTTTTGCATCATTTCTGCTCCTGTAAGTAGCCCCTCACCCACACTTCTACAAGTAACCCTGATAAAACTCATTGGCTCACCAAATTGGACTGTGGTGGTATCCTTACTATGAATGTTCTGCTCTTGATTCTCTAGGGAGAGTAGACATTTGTTCTCATCTCTCCATAATAAGGTCAGATCATAAACCTTAAACCAAAAATGGTTGCATTTGGAGTATGGAAGTATTTGACTTGATGAGGCCAGAAGGGATAATGGTAGAGCCAGATTTGATGACATTATTGCCTTTATATTTTAGAACTATTTCTCTCTATCTTTTGATGCCTCCTCCCACAACCAAGGAACAGACTCAACACAGTGAAAAGACAGCTGACTGGCTGTGAACCAAAACAGAAGCCTTCTCTAGAAGCCAAATCCTATGGGAACACTGATCTTAGACTTTCCAATCTACAGACATGTGAGACAATAAACTTCCGTTGATTTGGGCAAGTGGTCTTTTGTTATGGTAGCTTGAACAAGCTAAGATAGGTGTCACAGAGGATTTTAGAGTGAGCTGAAATGAGAGCTGTTATGTTCTCAGGCTGTAGAAAAGAGATGTATTCATGTATTGATTATGTGGCTAGCTTTTAAAAGTCAACTTTCTCTTCTCTGTTCCTCTAAAACAGCCTTCTCCACCCTACTTCTCCAACCCAGTGATATTAATCAAGGCATTGACAGATACCTACAATACTTTCTGATCTTCCTGTCTATACTTTCCAGGAGGAGTGCCCTTCAGGTCCAGGGCCAGACAATAAATCTCCTTGCCATAAACTCCTTAGGAATACCATGCACCCAACAGGAATCCCTAGAGATCCTACCTGTAGAGTGAGGGAGTGTGATTGGATAAGGAGGTTTATAATAAGAACGCACTTTCTTGGGGCTGGAGAGATGGCTTAGCGGTTAAGAGCACTGACTGCTCTTCCAGAGGACCCGGGTTCAAATCCCAGCACCCACCGTGGCAGCTCACAACTGTCTGTAACTCCTGTTCCAAACAATCTGATGAAACACATGTAGTCAAAACACCAATGTACATAAAATAAAAATAAATAAATTAAAAAAAGAAAGAACGCACTTTCTCTTATCTATAGAAAAGGCTCCAGGAAAGAAGTTAGTCTCTGTCTTTTGATAGTATGTGATATGTCCCATGTGTTATCTCAGTAGTGATGGCCAGATTTACTGCTTCTTCAGTATGTGGCAGGCATTCCCTAAACATTTTAGACACACCTCATTAATCCTTGAAAGATTAATCCCTGTGAAGAAGTTGAGATACTCTTTCTTCAGTTGCAGAAATTTCCTGTTATAATTCGCTAGTATACCAATATTGTAAGAAATTGAAAGAGAAACAACTTCTCCATCATACCCACTGTCCAACCACATGGCTGTTACCCTTAGATACTCCTTTTAGAGATTTAGCTATACTCTTACATGTGGGGATCAGTGGAAGCTTCAAGTGACTCAAGTGCTGAGTGAAGTCTTTGACCTGACCAGGTCAAAGATCCTAGCCTCAGACTCAGAGAAAAATGGCAAAGCTGTCCTAGATGCTAACAGTGGGTAGCATCTGTTACATGAAACAGAAAATGTTCACCATAGTTTTCTCCCTCTGGGATGCTAACAGACATTTCCTCTACTGAGACTGCCCAACCTAGATTAGCTGAACCAATGTTGGTTGACCCAACTGTATACCATAAACCACAACTCCATGTTTATTTTTTTTTATTTCTTTTGTTTTTTTTTTTGGTTTTTCGAGACAGGGTTTCTCTGTTTAACAGCTCTGGCTGTCCTGGAATCGCTTTGTAGACCAGGCTGGCCTCAAACTCGCAACGATCCGCCTGCCTCTGCCTCCCAAGTGCTGGGATTAAAGGCGTGCGCCACCACCGCCCGGCTTAACTCCATGTTTATTGACTGTAATAAAGCCACCTGTTTGTTCAGCTGCATGAATAACCCTGCCTCCCTGCTCAGCTCTATATAATAACCTTGATGAGTTTCTGGGGTGTGCTATGGTTTCTCCATCAGAGATCTCAGTCTAGTGGACCTCAGCCTTTCTGTGCATCCATCTATCATTTCTCCTTTCCTTCGGTTCCTCCACTCAGGTCCATCCCTGGAGATTGTTGGATTTGGCACTTACACATTTTGTGTTATCAAAGGCTGTGTATCCTTTCGTAGATATCTGTTTCCACTTAGCATGCTTGTTATATACTCATCATATTTGCTCTTTAATGAGTACTCAATATTTCATTCAATTGTTGTTCTATAATTTACTTATTTATTCCATCGTGGTTGGCATCTAGACCATTTCTGACTTGTTAGCATAGATTATGTTGAATAAACATTTTTGCATGCATGAATTTTTAAATTTGAGTTATTTCCCCTCCAGTAACTCTTTAGGGGAAAAACTGAGTCATCAAATATAAGCACATTTCATGACTATTGATCAAAATTGATCAATAGCTTTCCAAAGTCTTGTGCCCAATAATCATCCCCCCAGTCACACATAAATATACCAGCTTCATCACAACAATTGTCAGCTTTGGCTAGAATCAATCCAAGACTTGTTGATGTAAAGACTTCAGAAGAGTGTTTCTCAGAAGTTCTAAGACTTCTTGGTAGGAAAATGATGACAACACAGGAATGAGGTCATCATCCATTCCTTTTCTGCAGGAAGAGCATTTGAACACTCCTGCTTTAACATGCAAACTGGCCATGGTCACATAGTTACCAGCACATCTATCTCTGTGCCTCTCTAGATCTCTTTCTCTCTGCCTGTATGTTACCCCTCCCTCACCTCTCTCTTTCACTCGTTTGTTTCTTAGGCTTACTCTCCCATCTCCACATCTCCACCCCTACACATACATACATTTTTCACACAGGTCAAAATGGATCTAAAGACAGAAAAACAAAACTCATAGAAGCAATAAGTCCAGTGAGAGTGCTAGGGGCTGTGGACCCAGATGGATTTAATCCCTGACTACCTTGGATTCAGGGTCACTACAGAGAGTTGAATAATTTGGGATTAAGAACAAGGCTCGCCAGTCAAAAAGCCAAATAGAAACTGAGATCTGCGATCTGAAAGCAAGGCTCTACCAAGGCAGAAGGTTTGATTTGTGTTTGCAAGTTTTTGGTTTTGATTTTTTTTTCCCCAAATTTAAGGTTAACAAAACTGTATGCCCACTTGGAAGTCCCTTTCTCTGTTTCTCAGAAGATGCCATCAAGTAGTGTAGCAAGGTGGCTTTTATTATTTTTATTTTACTATTTATTCTAATTATTTTACTATTCTTATTACTGCTACCTCCCTTCTAACCCTTGTTCCTTCCAACCCCTCAACATTAGGTGGGAGAGAAAGAAGGCTAAAGGGAAAAAAGAGGTAGATCACTTTGAGCTACTTCCTGCTTATTAGGGTGTTTGGGTTCTTTGGGGGCAATACCAATCTCAGTAGTCATAATATTCAGAAATCCAGCAAACAAGAAAACTGCAGCAGGAAGAACCAGCAACAGTTTGGGGGAAGCACCAGCAGCAGGGAGAACAGCACCCTCTTTCTTCTTTGTACCCCTCTTGGGGCCTCTGACTTTTTTATCCATCTCTCAAGTCCTCAGAGTTAAACTTGTTCAGTTGGCTAAGCCACGCCCCTGCTAGCTCATGAGGCACAGTTAATAGTTTACACCTGTGATCTTAACCAAAGCAGCCCCACACCTGGGATTAAACAAAAATATTCTCATAACTGTTTTTTTTTAATAAATAAAACTTATACGACAAAGTAGGCTGCCAAGAGTTTCCATTTATTAAACCAAGTCAATTTGAGATATATTGATGTCATTTGGTATCAAACTAATCATTTCAAGGGATTGTAAACCTAGGCCAGATTTTTAACTAACTAGTGAAACTTTGTAGATGGACAGACGAGTTTAGTAACTCCTCCTGAACCCCATTATCATGTTAATAATGAGCCAGTACTAAATTTGAAATACCTGTATTACTTACTTTCTTTTTTTGCTGCAACAAAACACCCCAATAAAAGCAAATTGTATGGGACAATAAGGGACAAAGGTAATTTAGGTACAGTTGTTGGGTGGTATTAGCTCTTCTGAGCTACTCTGCCTACAATGTTGTTGCCCAAAGTCAGTGTTAGCTTTGCGAGCTACCAGCTTCAGGATGTACAGATATGAAAATCAAAACAGGATGCAATCAGTAAATATGTTTCATGTAGGACATAACTTCAGAAAGTGCCAAGACATTAATATTACTATATCAACAGTCTAATAAGTAAGCTAAATATTTCCACACTTTAGCCAAGACGTTGAGAATGGATATAGTATATTTAGATATGTTTCCATCTACAGTTTACCTTATTAGGACTTATTGCTCCATTTGTATATGCTTTCCCCCACATCCTAAGCAGAACTGTCAACACAGTACTTGAACTCAGAGGGAGGTCTCCAGTGACCCACTGAATATTAACTGGCTTTATTTCATTGATTGTGTTTCCTCTGTCTTTTGATATTTCTGAATTGTATTTATCATGGAGAATCTGCTTTCTGCTCTGTATGCCTTCTTACACGAAACAAGGAGGGGACATGCAGCTTTTCATTAAGTACGATGAAAAATGGCACTGTTGCCGGGCGGTGGTGGCGCACGCCTTTAATCCCAGCACTTGGGAGGCAGAGGCAGGCGGATCTTTGTGAGTTCGAGGCCAGCCTGGTCTACAAAGTGAGTCCAGGACAGCCAAGGATACACAGAGAAACCCTGTCTCGAAAAACCAAAAAAAAAAAAAAAAAAAAAAAAGAAAAGAAAAATGGCACTGTTTGTCAACTGTCTGCCAAAGCCTATCATGGCCTTATCCCAGACAAAAATGGATAATTTCTTTCCAGCAGCCAGCCCTCTCTTCACCCAAATTTGTCCCATGACAATGTAGACTCTAATTCTCTTCTAGATTATATAGAGGTTTTATTTTGAGGCTTCATTTCTTTTTCTTTACCTTTTTAAAAAAATTTACTTATTTTAATGTATATGGGTATTCTGTCTGCATGTACACTTGCATTCCAGAAGAAGGAATCTGATCACATTATAGATGGTTGTGAGCCACCATGTGGTTGCTGGGAATTGAACTCAGGACCTCTGGAAGAGAAGTCAGTGCTCTTAACTGCTGAGCCATCTCTCCAGCCCCCAATGCTTCATTTCTTTAACACTAACTTTCAGATAAATTGCTCTTCAAGGAGTTAGATCCCTTTCCTTCTGATTCTGTAGAATGGAACCCCTCTGAACAGAGTGATTTTAAAGTCCATCTATATATGATGATACCTGGGTGTGCCTTCCATTCCTAAGCACTCCTCACCCCTCCCCCACAATTAATCTATTACCAAGGACTCTTTGTTTTGTCTCTTAAATTTGCCACACCATTCCCTCTTCCATTTGAGGGCTGCCACCACTGTTGCTGCTTTTCAACAGCCCCCTGGGATAGTTTCTTGGAATCTGCTCTTGCTTCCATCCATCTCTTTATACTGTGTCTAGAGTAATGACGCACATTGCAGCACATTACCTTGCTGAATTGAACCATTCAGGAATTTGCCACTGACCTTAAATCTACACTGTGGTCTACAAGAATTAGATAATCAATGCAGGTTTCCTTCTTCGATCATCTTCACTGTTTTCTTCTCAGTGCTTAATATCTGGAGCACATGGAAACTGTGTTTCTTGGGGACTGTGTTTCATTGGGGACTGTCCAGGCAGCCAGTTGTCTGTCATTTCTTAGTTTTGGAAGCTGCTGGCTGTGCACTTCCTGCGTATTCAGATATGTTTATCCTTTTAAGATCTCTGATGTGGTTGAAGACTAGATAATTACAGTCTCACAGTTAAATTTGAAGTTGCTTAGGAATTAAAAGAATGTTCTAGGTCTAAGAAGATGTTTTTATGTTGGTAATGCAAGCTAGGATGGAAAGTGAGTTAGGTATAGAACTTTAAACTCATAGAGATAGATAGATAGCAGGATATTAATATTAGTTGCCAAATATGTATGGACTGGACATTGGGAATGTATGTTATACCTTATAATTTTCATAATTGTTGCCTAATTGTTCTTGTTTTTTGTATTGTATTTATTGTTATAATAAAAAGAGCCTTTTATTGGCCTAAAAGGGGAGCTGTTGGGGGGAAAAAGATACACCTTAAATTAAAAATAAAAAGCAGGAGAGT
>CAJQZJ010033336.1:0-10457 GCA_907164525.1 Lophiomys imhausi | reverse complement strand
ATCTTAGAAAACTTGGAATAGCTCTGCCTCAGGACCCAGCCATACCATTTCTGGGTATACACCCAAATGCCTCTTCACGGAATCATAAGGAAGTCTCCTCATCTATGTTTATAGCAGCCTTACTTGTAATAGCTAGAGACTGGAAACAACCCAGATGTCCCTCAACCGAAGAATGGGTTAAAAAACTGTGGTACATCTACACAATGGAATATTATTCAGCTATCAGGAACAATGAAATTACGCAATTTGCAGCCAAATGGATGGAACTAGAAAAGCTCATCCTGAGTGAGCTAACCCAGACTCAGAAGGACGCACATGGCATCTATTCACTTATAGTAGGATTTTAGCTATATAGTAGAAGGTATCGATACTACAACTAACACACCAAAGGGAACTTGGACATAGACTTCTTATTTTTAATTTTTAATTTTTATTTATTTTTATATATTAGTTATTTTTTTCTATTTTTTTTAGTCTTTTCTATCTATTGTATGCTTATTGGTTTGTTTGTTTTTTAGTTCTCTCACGGGCAATGAGACACTTTTCACTGACGGTACTGCTTCATAGACCCCAATGAATGAGGAGGCTCTTGGCCCTCATATGACCTCTCAACTTAGATGAGGGACTGTTATATAAGGACACCCCACAGCAGAGGAATGGGATGGAAGTGTTATCAGGTAAAGAAAAAAATTGAAATGTGATGTTTCAGCCTTTTACTACTAATTGTCATAAACTGTTTAGGATAATTAAGAAATGCAAACTAATGGTTATGCAAGCCAGTCATTCTGGTAGGTACTATGACAGCTTATTATAGTTACTTTCTAAGCTAATCAGAAATAAACCTGCTACGAGACAAGCAACATCTGCTTACCCTAATATAAGAGATAGATAGGGCCTCTTCAAAAACCCAAAGAGATCTGCAGAATATAGCATTCAAAGATGTTTTCGTAACTTTAGATTTTTTTATATCAAGACATATCAACTCTTGACAGCACCCCCTATTTTCTCCTCCAAGTACAAGATGAGCATCAAAGAATCTCCAGTGGGAGATGATTGAATTAGTCGCAAGTCTATCTCTTGGTAGGAAAAGCCCCTTGCTTCAACTGTAGACAGAATGCTGTCCAAAAAGGACAATACCTGGAAGCAGGTAAGTCAACAGCCTAGCTCTGCCAAGACAGGGTAGGTAAGTCCTTCATAACCCCTGCTCTACAATCAATGTCTGTCAGAGAAACAGGGCCAAATGACTGAAGATCGATGATGAAATGTATGGAGAGAAAATGGGAACTGTCCAGGCAGCCACTGGTATGTCATTTCGTAATATGGGAAGTTGCAGGCCCTGTACTTCCTACAAAATCAGATATATTTATCCTTCTCAGGTCTCTGAGGTGGTTGAAGAACAGATAGCTTGAGTCTCATAATTAAATTTTGAGTTGTTTAGGAGTCAAGAGAGTGTTATAGATCTAAGAAGATACTTTTAAAATTGTGTTGCAAGTTAGTATGAATGTTGAGTCAGATATAGAACTTTAAACTCATGGAGATGTTTAGATAGTAGAATGTTAAAGTCAGGTACCAAATACATATGGACTGGACATTGGGAATGTATGCTAAGCCATATAACCCTCATAACTGTGGTCTAATTACCTGTGTTGTTTTGTATTGTATCTATTATTATAAGAGAGAGAGCCATTTGTTGGACTGAAAGAGGAAACTGTAGGGGGAAATAAGATATACCTTAAACTTAAAAGAAAAAAAAAAGGGAAGTGGATGGAGGGTTGAGGGTGAGATGGTGGGACTGGAGGGGGAATAGGGAGGTGACTGCGATTGATATGTAACTTGAAGCAATAAAAAATAAAGAAAAAAATTTTAAAAAAAGAAAATATGCATAATATAATTTTATATATGACAGTCTAAAAGTTATTATATATTATATAGTCTAAAAGTTATTAGAGTTATATATAGCATATGTATAATATTATATGTGTGTACACACATTTTTGTGTATATATATTATTTAACTAAGCTGAAAACAAATTAGTGTATGTTAGTACACAGAAATGTCAAAATAAAACAACAAAGGGAATCAATGAATTAAAGAAATAAAAAGAAGAGGAAATCAGGAAAATGAACAACCCCACAAAAAACAGGCTTATAAAACAATACCATCAATTCGTGTTATGTAAAAATTCACAGAGAACACTTTTAAGTGGAAACATGCAGGGTGTGACTTATATAATTTGATTTGGAATTCATTTTCTTTACTTTGGATAATGATTTGTGGAATTTGTCATTTTCATCAGAAAAAAAAAAGCCTTTTAAAAAGATCATGTCAAAATCTCTTCCTTCAAGCATGTGTTTATTTATACATCAAAATACAAAACCCTTTACAAGTGTATAATACTGTGTTAATTTATTTTTCTTTCATTGAATTCTACTACCCTTGGGCAGGGTGAAGGGGAAAAAAAGAATTCCTTAACTTTCTCCTCTTGCTTTAGTGACTTCTTAAAATTATTTAAGAATAATCCTATGGAAATGCTTAAAATATTAAATATTAAAATTTTAAATTAAGGATTTCCTCTGATCCTAACATGTAAAATGCATAGGCAAGAGGATTGCAATCATAACTCCAGCCTTAGATACACAGAGAGATTCTGGCTAGCCTGAGCTATGAGAATGTGTGTCAAACAGAAAAAGAAATGTAAACACCACCAAAAAGTAAATGATAAAAAGTAACTCTCATTGTTCTATGATATCATAATGTGACTTTTGATTTGATTATTGCAAAAACTTTAATTTTTAATTATTATATTGAAAATATTATTTCTGAAAAGTCAAAATTCTCAACTACATGTGAGTTTTTTTCACTGTCATTAAAATATTTAAAATAAATTTTATAGATAATATTTATAGCAAAATGTAAAATAATATAGATAAATGAGACTATTGCTGTACCACTTTAATATAAGTTTGATTTTGTTGTTGTTTTTTTCCAGACAGGGTTTCTCTGTATAGGTCTAGCTATCCTGGACCTCACTCTGTAGACCAGGCTGGCCTTGAACTCTCAGAGATCTGTATGCCTCTGCCTCCTGAGTGCTGGGATTAAAGGCATGCATCATCATGCCCATCCTAATTTTGATATTTTAGTAACTAAAGTCTAAATAAATCAAATTAATAGAGCTTAAAGAAATTTATTCTTGTTGGCTACAGGGTGTCTTTAAAATCATGTGAGTACACAGTGTAAATTAATATAAGTGAAATTATTACATCCATTTATTGCTATTGGTAGATTATATTTTGGCTTTTAGAGAGGTGAAAGCCTTTCACACAGATTTCTGAAACAAATTGTACAATCTATTGGTCAAAATTGACACAGTTTTTTCTTATATCAGAAAATATACAAAAATTTTTAAGAGAAAAACATATTATTTTGTAGTGAATTCAGTCTTCATAATCATAAAAACAGACATTTTGTTAGTTGATTCTTTTTCTTTAGCACTGCAAATTAGATGTACTTTCATTTGCAATATTTAACTTGTTTTGTTTGTCCCCAACTATATTGTGACTTCATGGTTACAAATTGGCTTCAAATTATTTCTCCTTGATATCTCTTTTATTTATCGGAGATTACATTACTATTCAGTTTAGATTGAGGAATGATGCTATGATTTTATCCCAGAATACTGAGGAATAGTATGATCTCCATGTTTTCAAAGGCCACAGTTAAAATTTATAACTCTACAAATAAAGACAATGGAAGCTCCATAGTTAAGACTTAAGACCTTGTATTACAGGTCTCTTCCCTAGCACTGAAACACAACACTAGCTGCAGCTTTCTATCCCCTCTGCCCACATCTCCTTCGAATCCCACAGATTATCCTGTCCTAAACTCCCTCCTCCAAGTCATAGCTGTATTCCAGTGCACAACTACAGGAGGTTCAGGCCAAGCCTGCCAGAAAACCAGGCAAGCTGCCCACAGACCTACTTTCTTCCACAAGACCCATTCTCCTAGACTAGGCCCTAGCACTGCAACAGAACAAGAGTGTAGCACTCCTTCCCCTCCCTCCCACACATATCTCTTGTGGATGACACAGATCAATACTCCTAATATCCTTCCCCATCACTTGTTACATTTCCCTACATCCCAGTTCCAACAGGCACCCCTGCTGACCCAAGGCAACAAGTATGAAGGAGGCAGACTCACATCCCTACTACTGCTCCTGAGAACCTATCCCCAAAGTCTCATTCCCACCTCTATATCAAGAAAACTGCTGTGGTCTTCAATTCCTCTCTGACCTCATCACCAATGAATTACAAAGACTGTGCATCTCCCCTTCTTCAGGGTTGTTGGCCAACAGCCCACAAGGGTAAGAAGAGCAGAAGCTAAGGAGCAGGGTTAGGATGACCTTGAATATGTTGGCAAGACTTCTGGAGTCAGTTTCAGTGAGACAGCTCAACTTTATTTGGGGTGAAAAAGGGTTATATAGTTCTTATCAGGAGAAAGGTAATTGAACATACAATTTGGACATGGACTACATGACTTTCATCAGAATGGGGAGGCTGTGGGGGACATGCTTAGGGACATTCTCTAGATAAGGTCAGGCCAAGAAGAGGAAGCCCCACTGACAAAAGGAGTTCTCCATTTTGTGCTGAGCTTAGAGAGCTATCTGGCCATGGTGGACTGAGACCTTAATGGCAGGGTCTTCCAACAAAAGACCTTCTCCTCTCAGCTTCCTTTTGCTCACTCATCCTAGTTGCCCACTCATCCTAGTATCCAACCCCCAATACCAGCAGGAAAGCCCTTTGAACACACCAGGTAAATAGGCTGGAAAAACGGGAAACACACAGCCTTCCCATTCTCAAAATATCCAGACAGGAAATAGAAGCCAAGGAACAAAGTACCCACCCAACCATGTCAAATCCAGAAATCATCACCTAAACCCAGTGGCCAAAATACCAGCATAAAAACACACTCAACAACAGCCAGGGCACTATGTCCCCACTGAAGCCCAGAAATCCTAACAGTGAAGGCCCTGAATATTCCAAAATAGCTGAAGCACAGAAAAGATCTTAAAACAGATTTTGATATATGATAGACATCCTTAAGGAGGAAATTAATAAAGCCCTTAAAGAAATCCTAGAAGACACAAACAAATAGTGCAAGAAAATGAATAAAACTGTTCAATACGTGAAACTGGAAACAAAACCAATAAAGAAAAGACTTTAATGACTGCTTAGTGCTTTGAACTTTCCACGTAGCACTGCTTTCATTGTGTCTCTTAGATTTGGGTATGTTGTACCTTCATTTTCATTGAATTTTAGGAAGTCTTTGATTTCCTTCTTTATTTGTTACCTCACCCAGTGGTCGTTGAGTAGATAGTTGCTCAGTTTCCATGAATGTGAAGGCATTTTGTTGTTTCTGTTGCTGCTGAAGTCCAGCTTATTCCATCGTGATCTGATAAGATACAAGGAGTTATTTCAATTTTCTTGTATTGTTTGAGGCTTGCTTTATGACTCACTAAATGGTTAATTTTGGAGAAGGTTCTGTGAGGTGCTGAAAAGAAAGGAATATTCTTTTATGTTTGGGTGAAACGTTCTGTACATATCTGTTAGGTTCATTTGTTTCATGACCTCTGTTAGACTCATTATTTCTGTTTGGTTTCTGTCTTGATGTCCTGTCCATTGTTGTGAGTGGGGTGTTGAAGCCTCCCACTATTAATGTGGGGGGAATCAATGTGTGGTTCAAGTTTTAGTAGTCTTTCTTTTATACAAGGGTGCCCTTGTATTTGTGGCATAGATATTCAGTATTGAGATGTCATCTTGATATATTTTTCCTTTGAAGAGTATGTTGTATCCTTCCCTATTTTTTATTAATTTCTCTTGAAAAATTATTTTATTTGATATTAGAAATGCTACTTCAGTTTGTTTCCTTGGACTGTTTGTTGGAAAACTTTTCCCAGCCCTTTACTTTGAGGTAAAGTCTATCTTTGTGAGGTGTCTTTCTTGTATGCAGCAACATGATGGGTCTTGTTTACAGATCCATTCTGTAAGTCAGCCTTTTTATTGGGGAGTTGAGTCCACTGATGTTGAGAGATACTAATGACCACAGAATTTTATTTCCTGCCATTTTGAAGAATTTGTTGGTAATGTGTTTGTGTGTTTCTTTTGTTTTAGCTGCAGTAGAGTTATTAGTTTCCTGTATTTTCTTGGATGTAGTTATCTTCTCTGGGTTGGGATTTTCCTTATAGGATCATCTGTATGGTTGAATTTTTGGATAGATAGTGTTTGAATTTGGTTTTGTCATTGAATATCTTTTTTTTCCCCATCTATGGTAATTGAAAGTTTTGTTGGGTATAGTAGTCTGGTCTGACACCTGTGGTTTCCTAGGGCTTGTTGGATGTCTGTCCATGCCCTTAGGGCTTTTAAAGTTTCTGAAGAGAAATCAGGTGTAATTCAGATGGGTCTTGAACTTTTTCTCTTATAGCTTTAAATATTCTTTCTTTGTTCTGTACATTTAGAGTTTCAATTATGTGGCATGAGGAATTTCTTTTCTGGTTTAATCTAGTTGGAGTTCTGTATGCCTCTGGGACTTTTACCAGCATCATTTTCTTTAGGTTTGAGAGAATTTCTTCTATGATTTTGTTGAAAATGTCTCCTACTCCTTGGTGTAGATGTAAGGTTATTGTAAAATTCAAATGCTAATTAATGTACTCCCCATATCTGGTTTTAGTCTTTGTTCTGAAGAGCTCATGTCTCAATACTATATAAACAATGCTCCCCAACTGTCCCTGGGCATGCCAATAAAGCTTCTTACAACAAAGCACTGAACAGGGGAAAGATTAAGGCAGGGCTTCCTGCCCTCGAGAAGAGGAGGAGTTAAGGAGAGGAACTAGGGGGATTCAAGAGGAAACAGAAGCAGGAGAAATGTGCAGCTGAAGCTGGAGCCACAAAGTGCAAATATTTTTAAGATTTATGCTGGGTGGTAATCAGATTAGCATAGTGGGTTAAGAATAGGTTAGTAAAAGGCGAAAGATTCATATGATCTGAAGAGAAACCAGAGTCATGTCAGCTCCTGACAGCACCCCCTCTTCTACTCCAAGAAGAAGATGAGCATGGAAGAATCTCCAATTGGAGATGGTTGAATTAGTGGCAAGCCTATCTCTTGGCAAGAAAAATCTCTTGCTTCAATTGTAGACAGAATGCTGTCCAAACAGGACAAAACTTGGAAGCAGGTAAGTCGACAGCCTAGCTCTGCCAAGACAGGGTAGGCAAGTCCTTCATAATTCCTGCTTTACAATCAATGTCTGTCAGAGAAACGGGGCCAAAAGGTTGAAGATTGATGCCATAATGTATGGAGAGAAATTGGGAACTGTCCAGGCAGTCTCTGGTATGTCATTTCTTAGTTTTGGAAGCTGCTGGCCCTGCACTTCCTGTATAATCAGATATATTTATCCCTCTCAGGTCTCTGAGGTGGTTGAAGAATAGAGAGCTAGAGTCTCATAGTTAAATTTTGAGTTGTTTAGGAATTAAGAGGGCGTTCTTGATCTAAGAAAATGTTTTTAAAATTGAGATGCAAGTTAGAATGAAAGCTGCTTTGGATATAGAACTTTAAACTCATGGGGAGAGTCAGATAGTAGAATGTTAAAGTCAGGTGTCAAATACATATGGACTGGACATTGGGAATGTATGATAAGCATATAACTCTCATAATTGTAGCCTAATTATTTCTGTTGTTTTGTATTGTATATATTGTTATAAGGGAAAGAGCCATTTGTTGGACTGAAAGGGGGAGTTGCTGGGAGGGAAAAGATATACCTTAAAATTAATTAAAAAAAAAAGGAAGGTGATGGTTGGGTTGAAGGGGAAGAGGGTGGGAGGGTGGGACTAGAGGGATAGTAGGGAGGGGATTGCAATGGAGATGTAACTTGAAGAAATAAAAAAGTATTAAAAAAACAAAACAAACAAACAAACAAAAAAAACAAAAGAATAGGGTAGACCTGCTCAGTTTTTGTGTTGTGAAGCATGGTTAACAAATAATAAAAAGAGTCCCAATTATTTAAATAGTAGCCGGGTTAAGAGTAAAATATATAAAATATCACAATCATATAAACTTACAGTGACATTTTGGGTCAGAAATCTTCCTTCATTTATTCCTATAATTCTTAGGTGCCATCATTTTATTGAGTCCTTGATTTCTTGGATGTTATGGGTGAGAAATTTTTTTTGATTTCTCATTTTCTCTGATTCTACTGATTTCTTAAATCAACTCATCTACTCCTGAGATTCTGTCTTCCATCTCTTATTTCCTATTGCTGATACTCATGTCTGTAGCTCCTGTTCTCTTTCTTTGGTTTTCCACCTCCAGGATTGTCTCTGATTGTGTTTTCCTTATTGCTTCCATTTCCAATTTCAGGTCTTGAATCATTTTATGCATTATGTTCTCCAATTTGAGTATTTTTGCGTACAATTGGTTAATATCTTTGTCTCTTTCCCTCTCTTGTTTGACTGAGTTTTCTTGGAGATCTTTAAGGGAATTGTCCATTGCTTTTATTTGTTGAATTGTTATTTCTTTAACTTCTTTAAGGGACTGGTTTTCTTCTTTTAAGACCTCTATAATTTCCACAAGTATACATTAGTTATCATTTTCTTGTGTTTCTGCTTTGGTTGTATGGTCAGGGCTTGCTATTTTTGCATAGCTGAATTTTGTTATAGTCATATTTCTCTGACTTTGTCAGTTTTGTTCTTTAACTGTCCTTTAGTCACCTGATTATCCTTTGATGATTGTTCCAGATGCCTTCTAGATTTGGTGCCAAGGAAAGAGGCTGTATAGTCTTAGTGAACTTCTAACTCTCCACAATATGGGAGGATCCTTGAGTTGGGAGCTGGATCTCAGTGAGCTTCCTGCAATTTACCCCTCAGATAAATAATTAAAATAGACCTACAACCCCTAGTGAAATAGAAACAGTCATTAAATGTCTCCCAAACAGAAAAAAGAGAAAAGGCCTAGGGTCAGATTGATTTAGCACACAGTTCTAACAGATTTCCAAGGAAGAGTAGTTCCAATCCTCAAATTATTTCACAATAGAAACAGGAGGAACATTGTTCAACTCATTTTATGGGACCACAATTACTTTGATACTCAAAAACACATTAAAACTCAACAAAGGAGAGGATCCAAGATGGCGGTGGCTGGCATGGACGTATTTTGATTTCGGGGTCAACAGCCACAAGGCGGTAAGTGTTGCAGGACACTGTACAAAGGGCACGACCCCTTCTAGATCTCACCCAGCTACACAGGGACCATGGAAGATCCCTGGGCAGGACACCTCTTCCAACTCTCAGACACGCTTGGAAGCCTCTGGACCCAGGAATCAGGATAACCCATCCCCCAAAAGGAGAGACCCACGGTAAGTTCCAACCTAATACCCAGCCTACAGATTCAGAAATCACACAGAGATAATCTCGACCATGCTGGGCACTCCCAGGTCTCACAAAGACCATCCAATTATCTGGTGAAAGGTTGCCACCCTTGGAAGTGAGCAGAGATCCACTGCAAAGTGCCTTCAGACCACAGATTGCAGTCTGTGATGTCACTGGCCAGTTTCCAAGCCATGGGAGTGGCAAGGCTACTGGAGCTGAACTGCAGATTTACCCGCTACAGGAACCAACCCCGGGCAAACTGCGAGATATTTGAAACTGTAGTATATCAGACTTTTGTACTAGTATGAGCCCTTACGGCGGGGAACCAGAGCTTGCTTGTAGACAGCTCCGCCACCTGGATTAGTTAGGTCTCCACCTGGGAGGCAGGGCTGAATGACACACCTTATAGGGGTGGAGTAAGGCAACTTTACTCCTACACCACAGTGCCCCCTTTGGACCCAAGTCCAGAAGACAGCAAAAAAAAATTCCACATGGCCTATAGGCCCCAGACCAAAAAAACAAAAAAAAAAAACAACAACAACAAAAAAAAAAAAAACAGTGAAATGTCTCCAACAAAAGAAAGCAACGCTATTCCGTCCAGCCCGAACCACCTCACCACAACTAAAACACATGAAAATGATGAAATTCGACATTATAGAAAGTGATGGAGTCCCTTCAAGAAGAACTTAAACCTATGAAGGAATTCAAAGAAGCCACAATTTTACAAGTCAAAACAACGAATGACATCATTAAAGATGACTGAGCTTGAACAGGAAAAGGATACAGCAATGAAAGATCTCCAGACAAATCAAGCAAACTGGAGAAGGAAATGTATAAAATGAACACTACCATTCAAGACATGAAAATAGAAATGGAAACAATAAAGAAAACACAGTCAGAGTTAAAAGAGGAAATTGAGAATCAAGAGAAGAGAACAGGAACTACGGATGTGAGTATGAAAAATAGGATGCAAGAGATGGAAGACAGGATCTTGGCCATGGAAGATTCGATGGAAGAAATCAGTACAACATCCAAAGAAAATG
>CAJQZJ010033330.1:0-16956 GCA_907164525.1 Lophiomys imhausi | reverse complement strand
CATTTTATACCTCCATGCATATAGTGGTTGCTCAGTAAATATTTGCTGAGTAGTTGAGATCCAGAGAAAGAGTTTTCCAATGTATGTAAGTTGGAGTGCTTAATGGTGAGTAGCTTTCTTTTTTCTTTTTTAATGTTTTGTTTTTATTCTATTTATATGGGTGTTTTTCTTGTATGTATGTCTGCACCACATGTATACAATGCCTGAGGAGCCCAGAAGAGGGATGCCCTGGATCTGGAGTTATTGATGATTGTGAGTTGCCACATGGGTGCTGGGAGTCAAACCCAGGTCCTCTGGAAGAGCATACAGTGCTCTTAACTGCTGAGCCATCTCTTCAGCCCTGATGAGTAGCTTTCTTAAGGACTGAACATAGTATATCCAGGAAGCAAGAACAGATTTTTGGCTCTTTAGTCAAGTTCCTATCTTTCTTCGTGGTTATTGGTAAAACACGAATACTGGGTGATGGGCATTGGATTTCCTAGGATGGCTTAATACTTAATACAGGACTGTTCTAGCCTTGACTTCCTTCATGCCATCAGCCTTATAGGGATGAGTAGTGGGGATGAAGAATGCTTACCGAACACTATTGAAGGATTGAAAATGGTAACAGTTGCTTTTGTCTGCAGAGGGGAAGAGGATATTCTATACACTTCATACATAAAGTCTTTTAATGATCACATCAAGCTTTCTAAAGTTGGTGCTATTTTCATCCTTATTTTGTGAGCAAGGAAGCAGAGGTTAAGAGGCAACCTGTAATAGAGCCTGTCCAAAGTCAAGAAGAGCCTAAGGAGACTTTTAAGCCCTCTTCTCCAGAACTTGTTTATTCCCATGTAAAGGTGGAAAGAAAATACATTACAGATTCCAGAAGAGTATCTGAAAAATTTATTTCCTTTGCCTGAATCTCTCCCCTTAACAAAGTCAGTCACTGAACACTGAAGCCATGCTACAGTTTTACTGGGATAAGACAATGCTCTGGTAGCAGAATTTCTATTCTACTCCATAAATTTTACAGGTCCTGTCTGAGGCAGCCTGTTTAAACATGTTGACTTACCCTTCTTGTAAAATGTTTACAGATATGATTTGCTACAGGGAACTATTTTAAAGACTCCAGGCTATTAGAACAGCTAACTATAAATTGGTTGGTAGAGGGGTACGATTTAGAGCCTTTGAGGGTCAGGACACAATCACCACCAAAACCTACAAGGCATGTAAGATCTAAGAGAGGAAGAAGAAGAAAAAAAGTCAAATATTTGAATAGCAAATTAACAGGTTTAGAATACCTCTATGGCAGCCTACGAAAACCTGCCTTGGGATAGAGAAAGCATGTATGATAGCTGAAGTAGGCCAAAGACAAACAGACTGTTGTATTTAAAAAATTAAAAAAGTCTAGCTCAAATAACAGTGCAGGAAGACAAATATGCAGACAGGGAGGAAACACACTCGGTCATGTTGGGATTCCTGCTTGGCTAACGCTGATAAGCACAGAGTGAACTCTCAAAGGTGGGACTCCAATTCCCACGTACCCGAGGATTATAGTAAAAAAGCATTCCGAGGGCTCAGTAGCAAAAATTCTAGGGAGAAACTGTCCAGTTTTTGTTGTTGTTAGTTTGTTTTGTTTTTGTTTTAGTGTGACTAAAATAGAAACAAATCCATTGATAAGAATATAATGTGTTGTAAGTGTGTGTGTGTGTGTGTGTGTGTGTGTGTGTGTGTGTGTGTTTAAATCAACATTTAAATTTGGTCTAGAGGTTGAGGGGATAAGTGGAGTGTAAACAGACATTCCTTGAGCATGAGGACTCACTACTTCAGTGTGGTCAAATCTTTTGAATTTTTAAAGGTCAGCACTTAGACATGTCAGAAAGAAAGAATTAAAAAAAAAAAAAGAGGAAAACAAAACTCATTGAAGTAGTGAAGTCGGAAAATGATGGAGCCAGACAGTTAGAACACTGTATCTCTTCCTACTACACAACTCTCTCCTTTAACAAATGCTGGGATAGACAGAAGGGCTGTCTGTTCACGCTCAGGTTCCCAAGAGCAAATCTCTCACACAAGTGTAGTCGTTCCACCAGCAGTAGAAAAGCAGGAGCTATTTCTATTCTTATGAATAACAATCACTGACATATCCCTGTGGACTGATAACATGGTATCAAGATAAAATGTGAATGGCACTTTAGTTCCTTGTGGTCACTTTAGAAAGAAAATTCCAATTGCTATTGGAAATTCCCCCAAAAGGCCTGCAGTCAGCTTATGATTGGCTCTTGAGAATGACTAAAACCTTTTTGTATTGAGAGGAATGTTGACATCATCTTCTGTCTTCCCCATCTCCACTCCTCCATATCCCATGGACTTTTGCTTGTTGCTCTGTAGTGTTTAAAATTGATAGGCAGTGTTATGAGATTTGTAACCACCATGGAACCAATCCTTTGAACATACGTGTGAGATAATTTCTTGATTGGGTTGAGTTTGGAAAATTCATCCTAGGTGGGTGGCACCATTCCATGGGCTTGGGTCCTGGACTGCTTCCTCACTAGGGATGCAAATTTGACTAGCTGCCTCAAACTCCTGCTCCCATGCTTACCTTCCTTCCTTCCTTCCTTCCTTCCTTCCTTCCTTCCTTCCTTCCTTCCTTCCCTCCCTCCCTCCCTCCCTCCCTCCCTCCCTCCCTCCCTCCCTGCCTCCCTCCCCATCTCCCTCTTTACCTTCCTCCATCCCTCTAATCTTCATTGTCAGATATTTTGTCAAAGAACAAGAAAAGTACAATCTCTGTGTGGACAGTCATACACACAAAAAACACACATAACTAACTAGCTAGCTAGCTAACTAACTAACTAACTAGCTTACTAACTAACTAACAACTAAATCTTACAAATACTGACTTTTCTCAAAGAACCATCTTTGTTTTTAGGGTGTTCTGAGGAGGCTCTCCTTTTGTTGGTTATTTGAAAAATGGCCTCATTGAGAAGACTTTTTTCATCCCATTCCACATGAAGCAGATTTCCTCTCCCAAAATCTTAATTCCACAGAGAATATTTATTCCCTTTTCTTTTCTGTGGGTTGTACCAATTTCAATAGAATGCCCCTTGGAGAAAGGTCTAGGGGGCAGACTCCCTCAAATCAACCTTGCACAACAGACTTGTGCATATAATTTACTATTCAGGATATTGAAAGTGCCTTGCCAGAAGATAATGGAAGGAAAATAATTTGATGGCTCTAGTTCCTATAATAACTGCTTCCCCCATTACCAGGTTAGTGATTAAGAATTGGTATTAAGGTTGGAGGAATCCCCTGATGAAAATGTTCATATTACAGCTGCTGAGACTGGATTTCTGAAGTTGTTGCTAAAGAGATAGTTCTTCATAGAATTTCCTGTACCCAGTATTTCTCTAATTCATCTTATTAATCTTATTAATTTTATACTTTCTCATTCCACATGGGACTAGGAAGTTACTTTTGGAAAGAGAAAGCAAACCCTATCCATTTCCAAGCATGTTACAATGACTATAAAAACTTTTTGTATTTGTGATAATTTGAGGATTTGGGATTGAAGTAGAAAGGGCCATTCTTTCTTTTATAATCATATGAACTCTGCCCCTGGGGCAGGAGAACCTAAATCAAATAGATGCATCAATTCTTTCTATTTCTGCATCTTCATTTTGCCTGCCTTTCTAGTCTCTGTCAATTGTAGCCCACAGGACCTCCCAGTTATAGCCCACAGGACCTCCCTCACTCATACTTGACAAATGTTAGTCTTTATTTGGCTGACAACTTATTATATAAAAACTCTTCAAATTAACAAGTGCTTAATTTTTATTAGAAACTTAAACTTAATATTTTAGGGTGTTTACTTCATGGATACAGGCCTCTCTGCTTTTTAGATACTTTAAAATAATTCTCTAAATGAAGCAAGTCTGTATATGGGAGAACTGAGTACACATAAGACCACATGGCTTTGGCATCCTACATAGTGATTTGATTCTCAGAGTCATCACTGGATGATACTGAGAGACAATGCAATAAAGGAAAGACATAATTTAAAATTAGTGCTAGAATACCTGGCAGATATTTTTGAAAAATTTTGGTCACTGTGGCAAGGATCTATGGAAAAATTAGCTCTACCACATTTCAAAATTCATTCTGACTGAAATTCCAGTTGCACCTGGTAACACTGTCCTTCCATTCATACATGGATGCTTGTAAACTTCAGCTTAAAGAGCCCCGTGGAGATTCTGCCTCCATTAACCTATGGGTAGCCTTCCCAATCTAGGAGGGATGCTGTCTTGAGTTGAATGCTTTTGGCGATAAAGACTTAGCAGCAACTGATTTTTTTTTGTTTGTTTTTTTTTTTTTTCTCTGTAAGGAAGGTCTGTTAAATAAGTGAGAGAAGCAAGATAGGAGTGGGAAGAAGGAAAACAAAGGGTCACAGACTCAGGCAAAGCAAGACAATTTCATCTCAATCCTGCAGAAAATCTCTGGAGTATAAATGAGACAGGCACTCTTCCTGATCTGAAGCAAGGAGTCGGCTCTTCATACTGCCACTCCTTTCTTTTCTTTTTTTTTTTTTAATACTTTATTTTTTTTCAAGTTACATCTCAGTCACAAACCCCTCCCTATTCCCCCTTCCTATCCCACCCTTCCACCCTCTTCCCCCCAGAAGTTTCCCCTTTCAGTCCAACAGATGGTTCCTTCTCTTATAACAGTAAGTATTATACAAAACAACAGATATAAATATGCCACATTTATGAGAGTTAAATGGCCCAGTATACCTTCCCAATGTCCAGTTTATACATATTTGGCCCCTGACTTTAACATTCTACTATCTAACCATCTCCATGAGTTTAAAGGTCTATATGTGACTCAACATTCATACTAACTTGCAACACACTTTTAAGAGTATCTTCTTAGATCTTGATTCCTAAACAACTCAAAATTTAACTATGAGACTCTAGCTGTCTATTCTTCAACCACCTCAGAGACCTGAGAGGGATAAATATATCTGATTATATAGGAAGTACAGGGCCTGCAGCTTCCAAAACTAAGAAAGGACACACCAATGACTGCCTGGACAGTTCCCATTTTCTCTCCATACATTCCTGCATCAGTCTTCAGCCTTTGGGTCCTGTTTCTCTGACAGACATTTGTTGTAGAGCAGGGATTATGAAGGACTTACCTACCCTGTCTTGGCAGAGTTAGGCTGTCGACTTCCCTGCTACCAAGTTTTGTCCTTTTTGGACAGCAGTCTGTCTGCAGTTGGTGCAAGGGGTTTTTTCATGTCAAGAGATAGGCTTGCCACTAATTCAACCATCTCATAGTGGAGGTTCTTCGATGCTTATCTTCTATTTGGAGTAGAATAGGGGGTGCTGTCAGGCGCTGATATGTCTCGATATCAAAAAAAAGAAAATCTTAATTTAAGATACCATCTTTGAATGCCATATTCTGCAGATCTCTTGGGGTTTTTGAAGATGCCCTATCCATCTCTTGTATTTAGATAAGCAAATGTTGCTTGTCTCTTAGCAACTTGATTACTGGGTAGTTTAGAGAATATCTGTGATAGACTGTCATAGTAGCTAACAAAGTGACATGTTTGCATGACTAGGAGTTTGTTTTACTTAACTATCCTAGACCATTTTAGACGGTTGGTATCAAGAGGCCAGAGCTTCACATTTTATTTTTAAGTATCTCTAGGTATGATACCATTAGGAAGCGTTACCTTTAATTTTGTATCAATATACAAAGATCTATTCAATTGTGGTTAAATATACTCTTAATTATGTATCAGTATACAAAGATCAATGCCTATAGCTAGAAATTGGAAACAACCCAGATGTCCCTCAACTGAAGAATGGATTAAAAAATTGTGGTACATCTATACAATGGAATATTACTCAGCTATAAGAAACAATGAAATCATGCAATTTGCAACCAAATGGATGGATCTAGAGAAGCTCATCCTGAGTGAGCTAACCCAGTCTCAGAAGGATGCACATGGCATCTATTCACTTATAGTAGGATTTTAGCTATATTGTACAGGATATCTGTACTACAACCAACACACCAAAAGGAACATGGACATAATTTTATTTTATCTTTTTCTTTTTCCTTTTTCCTTTTCCCTTCTCTTTTTCCTCTCTTTTTTTGTTGATATTCTTTGTTTTTGTGGGTTTGTGTGTTTGTTGGTCTTTTTTTTAGTATTGCCCCAGTAGCAAGGAGACACCTTTCACTGGCAGTACTGCCTCGTAAGCCCCCGGTGAATGAAGAGGCTCTTGGCCCTCATATGACTCCTGATCTGTGGTGAGAGACTGTTAGGCAGGGACACTCCACCCCAGAGGAACAAGACGGAAGGGTCAGGGGGTAGAGCATGGGAGGGTGGGGCTGGGAAGCGGGAAAAGAGGACAATATGATAAGGATGTAACCTGAAGCAACAAACAAATAAATTTATTAACTAAAAAAAAAAAAAAAAAAAAAAGGGCCACTCCTTTCAGAATGTTCACAGGCTGTCGGTTGGGGCAGTGAAGTCCCAGGCTACCCGGGCCCTGCCAAAGGGCTTCATAGCTCAAGTGTTTGGCTTAGGAGACAGCACAGGTACAAAGTCTTATTAACAAAAGTGTAAAGAAGCTGGAGATTGGATACCATAAATGCTAAAGAAATCCCAGAATACCTAGGTAGTCCACCCACAATGTCTGTTGCCGAAGGTATCTGTCTATTTAATTGTCCATTTCCTTTTTCCCCTCAGGATATCTGCAATGATGTTATTGTAGGCTATATTTTTCTCTCTGAGGCCATTCCCAGAATTCTTCCAAACGGCATACTCTTTCCAGATCTCCTAGTTGCCTTATGCATCCTAATGCCTCTGTTTAAGGCATTTCCCCGAAGTACTCTAATCTAAGAGGGTTCACTGTGTCTCTGTCTCCAGATGTGCAGCCTCCTCCCTAAAACATCCCCTTGCCTGACCTCCTGTTATTTGCTATTGTTCTTATAAGGAGATCTTGCTTCCTTGAAGGTACTTCCTAGTTTCCCAGAAGTCTTTTCAAGGGATACCAGGGTTTTTCTCAGACTCGGAAGTGGAATATAGTCTCCTTGATCTGTGCTCCGTGGTCAGTTTTCGACTGCTTCTCTTCTCCCATTCCAGAAAAACCATTGATCCTTTAAATGACCTGCTGTGAGAGCTGAAATGTTTGATATTTCTTGTAATTTTCTCCAGATTCACTAGTAGATGTTTCTCAAACTTGGTTGAACACGAGAGAGTCTTAAAAATAACCGATACTAGGATTTACCACCAGAGATTTGGATGTGACTGTCTCAGGCATTGCATTACATAACAGCTTCCCAGGGGTGCCTGTCAAGAAAGGTTCAGCTCTATTGTTCTAATTTTTTTTTTTTGGTACATTTTGTCTCACTCTGCCAGTAAATTATCTTCAGTCTCATTGATTTTAGGGAATATATTTATCAAGTATTTTCAACTGTGTCATATACCCAGTGTCTCCATGTAGCAAGTCTGTTGTCATGTTCCTTTTATTATCTTGAAATGAATTTCATAGATACCTGCTAACATATACAATATCAAAAATCTATATTACTAGCTTTTACATGAGAAAATGAATAATAATATGTAATTTGATGAATGATGACTTAAGCACCACCGTAGTAGAGAACATAAGCAAACAGAATTCTGGTTACAATAAATATAGAATTACACACTGAAAACTGTATTGGAAAATTAAGTACCATGCTGTCAGTTACATGATTTTTGAACTGACAAACAACTTTGGTAAATTTCTAAATAAATCCATACAACTTCATTTGCACTGTTTGTATTTATAGAAAATGAATTATGTATTAAAAAGAGCATAAAAGTATTATGTGCTTAAAAATCACAAGAGTCAATTTTTTTCTTTTCTTTTTCTCTTTCTTTTCCCACTTACCTGACTAGTTCAACTCGGCATTTCAAGATCAAGGAAGGAAAACTCTTTGATAATTGCTAATTTTTTCTGGGAAATATGGAAGTCCTGGGTGATGGAGGTCTGTAAAGCCCAGAGCAGGTGAGAAAATAGAGAATTATATTGGCTACTTTTGTGTTACTGTGATTAAAATCATCAACACGTACAGTTTAAAGGAGGAAGGACTTATTTTGGCTTATCAGAGTCCATGGTAACTTGGTCTCCCATACACTTGGACAGATCTTTGTTTTATTTCTTCCAGTCTCCTAGCCCATGAGGATGGTGCTGCCCTTATTCATGCTATTTTCTACCTCCTAGATGATCCTGTGTGGAAATTTCCTCACAGACACACCTAAAGGTGTGCCTTACTAGCAGTCTGGTGATTCTAAATGCAGTTAGTTTGACAATGATGATGAACCGTAACAAGTATGGATGTGGGTGAGGGTACACACCACAGCTTGCCTGAGACAATTGGATTTTATCACACAGAGTTCTGCATTGTGAAAAACTTTCTAGTCTTGGGAAAATTACAACAATTTATCATTCCTCTTCTTTCTCCTCATCCCCTCCTCCTCTTGTTCCTTTTCCCCTTCTTCTTCCTTTTCCTCTTCCTCCTCTACTTTTCCTCTTCCTCTTTTTCCTATTCCTCTTCTATTCCTCTTCTCTTCTTCTTTTTCCTCCTCTTCCTCCTCCATTCCTTCTCCTCCTCCTCTGCATCTCTAGTCTCTGCCTTTCTCTAAGGAGGTAAGATTTTAGTTTAGAGGAAATCACATAAGAAACATTCTTTTAGAATAACTTCCTGTCTCATCTTCCTTTTTTCTCTTACCTGCCCATACATTGTTCCTTACATGAAAGCTTAAAGGATTTTTTTCAGTACTTAGCTCAGATTCAACTCTTCAGTGTCTCTCAAACTCAGAATGAAATTTGCCTCATTCATGTCTTTGTTCAAAAGTTGCCTTCTAAGACATACCTCACTCTGTCTGATTGGAAATGATTACTTTGTCTAGTTCAGTTACCATATATCATACCAACTACCCTCTAGGATTTGTTTTATTGTGATTATGGAGCGCATGTTTGTGCATTATCTTTCCCCTTCACATGTGACAGGAATCTTGTCTGTCTTGTTTACCACCTCACTGGCAGGTCTTAAAACTACACTTTAACCTTTCACACAACCAACAAATATTTGTTGAATAAATGAGGAAGTGCTATTTTTTAAGATTATAAGTATAATTTATGGAAAAGATTGCGCTTCCTTCTTTCCGTAGGATGCTATAAAGTAGGTACAGATGAAATTTCATTTAGTGTTTTTCCCCCCTGGTTTTCCTACCTTCACTTTCCACTTAAAATTATTTTGCTTCCCCCTTTTTTGCTTAGTTTAAATTTACATTTTCAGTCTGTTTTAGGATTAAGCATACCCTACACAAAGAAACCCTGTCACAAAAATCCAAAATAAGGAAGACAAAGAAAAAGAAGGAGATAAATCATACCAAAAATTAGGTAATACCTATTGACTCTCCATGAGATCATATGTATATGGTAAATAATATTAGAACTAACAATCACTTCTAATCTCACACTGTGAATATATATGAGGGATTAAGAGTCCTTAACGCTCAAATATCTGTCTGTTACATTTTATTCCTTATTTCCACTCAGGAAAATGTTTAAGGGTCTCTGGGCTGTGGCTGTGGGTGTACTTTAGGCACAGTGTATGTACAAGGCCCTGCCTTTGATCCCCTGCACTAGCAAGCAACAGAAAATCCCTTTGGGTGCTTTTATTTGAAACTAAATTCAGACACTCAATCTAGGTGCTTTTGAGTCAGACAGGATTGGGTTTGTAGGTTTTGGGTCCAGCTTTGGCCAAGTGGTATCAAGTGAGCATAAATGAGCAACTACTACTTCTTGTGTCCTATGGAGTGTGGGTCTAGAAACCTAACTAGGGACTGACTGTGAGGGAATGAAGAATGGACAGTTATATGGAAGAAATTACAGATCCGTGGACAAAGAAAAGTTGGGGCCAGATGGGTGGTGTGCATTCTGATGGAGGGGCACCAACTTCTGCCACCAGGAATCTCAGCATATTTATCATGTACAGCATAGGAAGAGGAGTTAGTCTCACTTAGAGGTGCCTGTACAGCAGTCTTAGGTTGTAAGCATCAGGGAGGAGGAAACTGTGGTTTCTACTTTTTGGATGCTTTGTTCAATCATTCATAAGCATTGACATTTGGACAAGAAGACTTTGACATCCTGAACCTGAATCATGCAGGGAAAGTTTTGCATTTTCTCATGGGTTTGAGGCATTTTAGTCCTTCACATGACTATGTCCACATCAACACTAACATTCTTTCAGGATTTTTATCCACTAAATCATTCAAGACTTCCCTGGCTCACCACAGTCTCTTTAGCTCTGAAGGCAGCATTGAGGTTGGGAATCAGCAGGTACAGGGACCACTGAAAATGGCACTAACGTACCACAACTGAAAGCAAGCTCCAAGGGTGAAGTCAATGCTGTGAAATATGGACTAATGTCTAAGGAAAACCATTAGAGCTTAGTTTTATGGCATCAAAAATAAACTGCAACAAAACCTGTTTTGATAAACCAAAAGATTATCCATCTTAAAAAGGTAGGTTAGTAGCCAAAGTAACAGTAGCAAATCAAGTTATATTTGTGTAAAGTTTTAAAGTGATTTTATTACTTTCATATAAGATTGCCACACCCGTCTTGCCTGTCACTCAGGCCACGACTGCAGTGTGACATAATGCGTGTGCAGAGGTTTGGGGGATGGTCAGGTCCCAAGGAAAGTTTGGGGTCGGACCCCCTCATGCAGGCGGATGTTGGTCAGAAGCCTGGATATTTTTTGGGATGGATTCCTCATAACCCTTGGAGATTTTGAGGGCCCAGGATATTTGGAGGACTTGGTTTCATTTTTGGTTGTTATATTTATGGTGACCCCCACCTGGAGAGTACCATGGCACCCCCTATATTTAAGTTTACTCCACCTTTAGGAGAAAAATTGGATATTCAAGGAAAGACTATAGAAATGAAACCGGCTGCTGTGATTCAGACTCTGGAACACTTGCTAGAGAAAGTACTTAGAAAAATATCTGTTAATGATTCTAAGAATGTGCCGCTTGCTAAGCTTGTACGCCGTTTGCATAATAACACAGATATTTCTTTATATGTAGCTTTGTATGATTTACAAAAGGAGAAGTTAGGACTGGGACCTAGAGGAAGAAGGAAATGAGATACTCAGAAAGAAATAAAATACCAACGTAATGGCATTCCTGTTAAAATGCTAGATGATGGTAAAAGAATAGCTTAGGTTTCATGAAAAGACTTAGGAGATCACATCCTCCCTGGTAGACATTGAGTCCCTCTGATAAAGCTGAAGTATTAGGAGATATTGTTAAAGCTATCAAAAAACATTCCAATACTTGCTAGTGTAAAAGGGAAAGCAAGTAAGCGTTCATGGTTATGAAAACAATTGAGGAAGTAGAAAGAGATTTAGAAAAAAGGCATTGAAATACTGGTCTGTTTCAGAATAAAACACAATGGTTAGGAACTGTCCGGTCCGTTGACCACAGTCAATCGGGCACCAAGAAGCTCAATGTTCCTTCCGTGTTCACAGATGTTATCATTTTTAGTAAGCAAAAGATCAACAGATATTTCTTAGCAACAAATGTTTATGCTTTTGGCTATGTACCTATGATCACACTTCCTGATTTGACTGTATAAGTTCATGCATGATTCAAGCAAACTTTGCAGCAGCACTGAAACTTCTCTTGAGTTGTGTTGTCTGTCACGCCGAATCCGTTCCCTCCTGAATATCTTCTATTCTCCCTGGATCGGTTGCTGAGACCTCTACACCTTGGTCAGCAGCATAAGATGGTGTAGATGTTATTAATTTTCATTGTATAATCTAAAAACAGACATTTAAAGATGTGAGGCAACCTGTCCTGTCTCACAGGTAGAGTCAGTATTGTAGGTGTCTGATACGTTCTTATTTCCTCCTTCAATCGTCTCAATATTCCTCCCACAGACCCAAGCACACCCTCACCTTTTAGCATCCCTGTTGATGTTTATGCTGCAACACCAACAGACTACTGATTTCATTCTGTCCAGGCTTTCCTGATAATAAATTCAAAGCACTCTTTCCATTACCAGAAATATTATAGCTTTTGTTTTCTGTATGTGGCTTACTAGGTGTTGGCATCATACTTAATATAGAACCAAGGATGCTTCAGCCTCTAAATCTGTGTTCTGGTCAATTGAAAATATTGTTTTTTGTTCATTCACTTAAACTTGCTGATTTCCAAGTCTTTCACACAGTTACTGAATCTTTGGTGGCGGGTATTCTGTTGGTCCTTAAATTCCTTTAGGGGCCACAAAAGAATGCCTATAGGAAACCTATGTGCACATGGTACCCACTGAACAGGCAGATAATATGCAAATGTTCAAGATCAGTTATAAAATAGCCTTTGTGTCATTGCCACATAAATGGTATCTGTCTAAATTATACAAATAATTTTATCAGTTGATATTCTTGACAGTGTGCTTTACATTTATCACATACTCAGCATATTGTGTTAGGTTGCAACTGCTTTGTGTTCAGATAGAGAACCAATTTGGATCATGTTTTTAAGGTACGGGTGACATTTTACTCGACACATTCCCATTTCTATGTTGATATGGAAGCCTTCATTTGACAGGGGAGCTATTATTTCTTCTGCATCCACATGTAAATTCTCAGATTCCTAATGACATGTTAGCATTTGATCTTTATCACATTCAGAAATGGGTGAGATGTCATTATGAGCTCCCTTGCCTCTTGTGAATTGCTATAAATTTGGTTTAAGGCCCCAATTCAAGGCCAGTATGATTCTCCATAATTGCTGCAAATTCTTGGCAGTCAATCTTGTCAAGCTCCTCTGTCTGTTTCTACTTCTCAGTTTTTTTTCCCCACTAGCAGTGAAAATTTTGTGAATTTTATAGACTTTAATGAAGACTTGGGGGTTACATTTAGAAACCCCATTGCACATTACAAAATAGCCTTTCTTCTGCTCTGCATTCTTTTTTTTTTTCCTGTCTGGATTTTTTTTTAATAATTTATTTTTTATTTCTTCAAGTTACATCTCAATCACAATCCCCTCCCTACTCCCCCCTCCAGTCCCACCCTTCCACCCTCCTCCCCCTCAACCCCCCCATCCTCTTCCCTTCCTTTTTTTTTTTTAGTTTAAGGTATTTCTTTTTTCCCCCCAACAGCTCTCCCTTTCAGTCCAAAAAATGGTTCTTTTTCTTATAACTATAAATACAATACAAAACAACAGAAATAAATAGGCCACAATTATAAGAGTTATATGGCTTAGCATACATTCCCAATGTCCAGTCCATATGTATTTGGCACCTGACTTTAACATTCTACTATCTAACCATCTCCATGAGTTTAAAGTTCTATATCTAACTCAGCTTTCATAGTAACTTGCCTCATAATTTTAAAAATATCTTCTTAGATCCAGAACACCCTCTTGATTCCTAAACAACTCAAAATTTAACTATGAGACTGTAGCTATCTATTCTTCAACCACCTCAGAGACCTGAGAGGGATAAATATATCTGATTATATAGGAAGTGCAGGGCCTGCAGCTTCCAAAACTAAGAAATGACATACCAGTGGCTGCCTGGACAGTTCCCATTTTCTCTCCATACATTACAGCATCAATCTTCAGCCATTTGGCCCCGTTTCTCTGACAGACATTGATTGTAGAGCAGGAATTATGAAGGACTTACCCTGTCTTGGCAGAGCTAGGCTGTCGACTTATCTGCTTCCAAGTTTTGTCCTTTTTCGACAGAAGTCTGTCTACAGTTGAAGCAAGTGGTTTTTCTTGCCAAGAGAAAGGCTTACCACCAATTCAATCATTCCCACTGGAGATTCTTCGATGCTCATCTTCTACTTGGAGTAGAATAGGGGGTGCTGTCAGGATCGTGTTTTATCACAGCAATAGAAACCAAGCTAGGGTATAATTCTGTGTTTATCTATAAGGTTTAGCCAAGCAATAAAATTGATCACAAGGTAACATTTATTTTTGATTTATATGTGTTTTTAGTTGAAAAAAAATTTTCTGATCATGGTTTCCCCTCCCACTAACTCCCAGATTCTTCCCACCTCTCCACCTACCCAACTCCATGCCCCTCCTCCCTCTAGAAAATAAACAACAGGCAAACGGAAAACCAAATATTTCTTAAACTCTGAGGTCTATTTAAAATAAAGCCATCAAGGCATTTCATGTGACACATTAGAGGGGACTGATTTTACGGTGGCCAGCCTTTGTGGCCTTCCCAATGTCTGTGAGATGTGAAGATGTATCTCATCTTTTGTTGATAAGATATACTTATTTATTCTTTTATAGTTTCATACATATAAACAATGAACTGTGATCGTGTGCTCCCATGTCTGATATTTTAAAATCTCTTGGTATAATTGTTCAAATGCTTATTAAGATAAAGACCCTTTCCAGAGAAAACAAATTGTTATAGGAATAGATGCTACCCATTGTAAAGAATATATACTTTGTGTTACCCCAGTTTAACTGTACCAATTGCCATCTCAATAAAGATGAACATTCATGGGAGTGGATGGCATTTCCCTTTGTCTACTCTTCTGCTATTAGATGAGGCTCAGGTGCTTATCAATACAAGGAAGGGCCTACACTACCATCTACTCTTTACGAAAAGCAAACAACTGTGGGAAGCATTGAAATGACCATGATGAGTCATCATTAAATTCCCAGGATGAATGTCTTCTCATTCAAACCTCTGCAACAGGATTTGAGAGAAGGTAGACATTTTGTCCTCTATCTAACATTCAGGAGCCTGGAAGAGAGATTGCAGTTTCACTTGAATGTAGGATTAAACTACATAGCATGTATCTCCTGCAACAAAATTTAACCTCCCTAAAGTAAAAAGTGACATCTGCTCACATCTTAGCCACTGTTTAGTCCTTGGGGCTGGAACAGTACCATAAATAAACTGACTTCTTAATAAGCATGTATAAGATGCAGAAATAAAAAAGATTGAAGGGACATAAGAGATATTATCAAATATGAATTCGAAAACAAGAGAGGTTAAATAACTTGGTCAAGATCACATAGGAGATGGAATGATGGCTCAGAGGTTAAGATTACTGGTTGTCCTTCCAGAGGACCTGGGTTCAATTCTCAGCAGCTGCATTGTGACTTAGAACTGTCTGTAGCTCTGGTTCCAGAGGATCCAATTCCTTCTTTTGACCTCCTCAGGCACCAGACATACAACTGGTTCACAAATATACATATAGGGAAGACACTTACAATCATAAACAAAAAAAAATCATTAAAGAGATATCACAGGAATGAATGGAGGCCTTGAAAGTGGATGCTGGTTTCATATCTAGCATCATGCCATTATACTTTGACCAAGACATTGTCCTCAATAAGAGGATTAAGAAGTTTGCTCTGAGACCCTTCCTTGAAAGATCAAAGGGAGATTTCAATCCCACAGTATCCAAAAGTAGGCAGAGTTTCAAAGCAGTGACTTGGGCACCAGTTAGCTCCAGCTTGGGAAGCAGGAGACTGAATGAATTATCATGGGGCAAGAAGGAAATCTAGGTACTATGATTAACATGTAGAGAAGAGATGCTGAAAAGGGGATGTGCTTAACAAACTTAAGAGATAGCAGGAAATCAGTGTGCATCAGCAAAGTGAGCAATCAGCATATGCTGCACACAGAGTAGGCTTTGTAGGTAAAGGTGATGTGTTTGAGCTTGATTCCATGAGCAATGGAAGGTTGTGGAGGGACATAGACAAGAATGAGCCATGATATGACTTACATATTAATATTTTCTGGCCACATGATAAGGGTAAATTAGCTGTCAGGGGTAGGAACAGATGCAAACGATCACTGCAGGGTGACAGCACTGAACTGTCTACACTCTAGGGGTAGTGGTCCCAGGATAATGGAGATGATAAATGAGAAAGACTGAAGTCTAATGCGATAGCCAATGTTAGTGAGAGCATCAGACAATTTATGCTCTGAGGGTTAAGAGGAGTAACATGAGTACAGTGTACAATCACAAGGGCAAGCCACACATGGCAGACATGCTCCACGAGTGAGGCAAAAGCATGGTTTTCCGGAAAAAAATGGCCAGTGGTAATGAATAATCTGAAATAAACTCACTCCTACCTGCTACACCTGGGAGGAGCACAAAAACATCTTCCAAGAAGGATTCTGTGCTTTGAAGAAACTGAGGTCACAGGACTCTTGTTTTCTTACAAGCACTCAGAATTCTCTTCACAGGACTCTATTCTTAGATCACATTCTGACACTGAATGAGGAGGGTCCCTGTGGTGGGCATGGATGAGGGAGATCTGTCGCTGCTTGTGTGGCTCTGACTCCCATCCCTTTCTGCTCCATGAGCCATGCTCCTTTTAAGAAGCAGCTTTTAGCTGTTGATTGTATTTCTGTGTGTTTCCTGTCACTTCATATCACAGGTCCTCCTCTTGATTTTTGTATCTAACATAAAATCCAAGCCAAAACGATGCTCACAACAGGCACTTAGGCATGTTTTAGTTGAATACAAAATAGTTATTTTAATAGAGATCCTGTTGTAAATCAATGGATTTCACAGTGAATTCAGAGGAACTGACTTCTCAGCATTTGCCTGAGAGACCTTTACTAACATGTTTCCTGCAGGACTTAATTTCTTCCCTTTCTTCATGAGCTATTTGATGGCAAATTGCCATAGTTTATTTATTTGACTTATCATTTTATACCTCCATGCATATAGTGGTTGCTCAGTAAATATTTGCTGAGTAGTTGAGATCCAGAGAAAGAGTTTTCCAATGTATGTAAGTTGGAGTGCTTAATGGTGAGTAGCTTTCTTTTTTCTTTTTTAATGTTTTGTTTTTATTCTATTTATATGGGTGTTTTTCTTGTATGTATGTCTGCACCACATGTATACAATGCCTGAGGAGCCCAGAAGAGGGA
>CAJQZJ010033324.1:236466-248418 GCA_907164525.1 Lophiomys imhausi | reverse complement strand
TGCATTTCAATGTCAAAGTCATGTAGACTTAAGTCAAGGGAGGAAATATTTCCTTTGGCTGAGGAAATGTGTTGCTGGTATGAGTGAAAGAGTAGAATTCTCCATGCTTTCTTAATTTCATCTTCATTCTAGCATCCATTTCTACACAAAAAGATTATCCTCAAACTTAGTGGCTCAAGGCAATAATATATTTTAGTCCCTCACTGTGTTGTGGGTTTTTGTCACCTTGGTTTGTTATGTCCCACTAGGAAACTCTCATGTGGTCAGTGTCAGAGGCTAGCTAGTGCTATTTGAAAGGCTTGTATTGGGAGGAATGTGTAACAGGATGCAGTCAGAAAGCTAGTAACTAATGTTGGATGGCTGACAGGGAATGTAAATGGATCTGTTGACAAGAGCATCTTTAAGGCATCTCTGTAGCCTGAGCTAACAACGTGCCAACTGGATCTTGATAGAAAAATTTCTCAAAGTGACAATTCCAATAGTATCAAATCAAATTCAAGGTTTATTAAGACATATTATGTGATCTTGAGTTCTAAAGTGCCACTTCCTCCACATACTCTTGTGAAAGGGAAGGACAATGCAGAGGTATTACTCCATCTTGTATTCTCGCTGGGGATATTTCAGGTTTAACTAGAATTTTATCTCCTTGATGGAGAATCCCATGGAAAAAAAGCCCAATTCTATTCTAGGAACCCAAGTCAATATGTCATAGCTAACTTACTTTAGCTTTTGTTAAACTGCCTGTTTCTGCGGAATCCACTGCAGCTAACTGTTTATCTTAGCTTCTGTTGAACTGCTAGCTTCTATGAAGACTCCCTGCAACTCCCAGCGAGATATCACAATATTTTTTTTTCTTTTTTGCCTTCAAAAACCCTGTGCTCTGGACATTGGGCATTTAAGGGACCTGGAGTACACCTGTGTATAGTCCCAGCTGGCTAAAATAAAGGCTTTTAATTGGTTGTACACTTTGCCTGAGTGGTCATCTCTCATGGGCTCCCTGTAACACTGTAGGCTACACAGTGTCAACTCCTTATACAATGTGGGATGTAACTTGAGAAGGATAGGAACACATAGAGATGAGGATCAACAGGAGATGTCTTGAAATCAATCATTAAATTTAATTCTGGGCTTGGATTTAGGGTCACAACTGAGTCAATCTGTCTAGAACTTGACTGTTTCAATTTTAATTTGAGGAGCGTGGATTATTGTTTCATCTGACTCTATTCCTGTGCAAAGAAGCATATTTATATCTTCATGCCCTTTTGATTTCTGCCTTTATCACTGAACTAAAATACCATTTATATTTATTAGATGCTGTTGGTGAAATTATGCTACATTTTGTAGAAAACAATTAACCAATGGAACTCAATATATTCATTATAGAACTTTCCATGTCATCCATCTTACTAAAAGAATATTTGTGGCAGATAACTGGAAAGAAGACCATTATGTATGTATCACTAGAATCTATTTAAAATTCAGTAGTACATGCCTACAACTTTTTTCAGAATTTTGAGTGAGTTTCAACTTAAAGTTGGCTTTAACTTCATAAAATTTAATCTCAAAAAGTAAACTTTTATCAGCAAAAAAGCAGGAAATGATGCCTCTCAAAGTGGTTTACACAACATAGAACATGTCCATAATCAACTATCTAGTACATGTACCACATTAAGACAGAGAAATATTTACTGAATTTAATAATGCATTTATTATGTGGAAGTTGGAGGATCCTTGAGCTTTCACATGCTGATTTTTAATGTGCCAAGTCAGATTTCTACCTTTTCACACTGAGATTTGATTACTTTTTTTTTTCAAATCATGAGATACCCAGAGATCTTCTGTAACCAAGGAGACAATATCATTCTGTGACCCCTGCAGTTTTATAGGCAGAGAACTACAGGTGTTACTCCTAGAGCAGGCTGTAATCATCACAGAAATATTTTTCTCTTTATTGATTCCACAGTCCTTAAACTGAAACAATGATCAGTGGAATTACTTCCCAGAATGATTCTGTTATTACATACTTATACCATTATTTTCACTTTTTTGTTTTCCACTGCCCACCTGGGCACACAGGAACTCTCACTACATAAATGCATTTCATCTATTCTCAATGGCTTTCACTGGATGGATAGCAAATGTTGGCAATGCTTCCATAAAATATAAAATGTAAGACATGGCTGGCATTGTCCATTTAGAACTCTGCCTTATTAGAAGTTGTTTGTATTTTTTCCATAAAAGCTTCCAAATTAATTCTATGTTACAGTTGCCTTGTAACTCACATATTTATTGACTCTTAATGGGCTGTGCTACCAGAACTCTATGGCTTTTTAATTTAAATGAAATACTTTAGTTTGACTCAGTAAAAGACAGAGAGCTTTGAAGGCCTGAACACAGTCCAGGGAAGGCCTTGCTAGTCCCATGAGTCTGAGGAATTGAGGTCCTTTACATGGCCATACTCATATCATGAATCCTCACTCCTAAAGGGGTACACTGACTCCCCACACTCTAGCCCGTATTGTCCTGCTCAGGAGTACTAGAGCTTTTGCTACTTCTTTCTTTGCTGACAATCACCAAAAAAAGACAGGAAAAGAGAAGTGATATGTGGAATGTGCCAAAAGGCATCAACTCAAATGAAGTTAGCTACCAGCGGAAAAACATTAAAATAAATACAAACTTAAATCTATGGTCCAGAAAGCTTCTAGGTTTATATAAGTATTAATGATAGGTAATAATAAGGTTCTGTAACAAGAGGAAAATATGGTAATTTTTTGGCTGTTTAATGTTACATTTGATTTTTGAGACAAGGTCTCACTATGTAACCCAGGCTATTCCATGCTCTATGTATCTTAGACTAGCCTTGAACTTGAAATCCTCCTGCCTTAGCTTCATAAATACTGTGATTATGAGCATTTATCATAGTGCCCAACTTAGAGTAATTTTAAAGCAATATTTTTTTCATCCAGTTTTTGATGATGAAAAAATACATAGAGGTCTTTACCTACAGTTGACTTTATTTAGCTCTTGGATTAAAGGTGTGTGTTAGGGGTTAGCTACATAACAACTAGAAACAGGGTTTTCTAGCACACAAAATCGGGGGTCACAGTGTGATCAAATATCTTGCAACAAGTTTTAATTAAGGACTATCAAGACGATACAATTTATTTTTTAGAAGGTTACACATATATATTCACTTGACTTCAACAAAACACAAGCCACATTGGGATAGCTTCTGAAGTTTCAACAAGTTTCTTAATTTCTACTTTAGATAAATATTTTGGCCAGAGTATTTTGGTCAAATCAAATGTTTTGGCCATACCACAGACTTAAATAGGTACTGTAAGGATTTTCTGTGGCTTGGTAATCAGCTCAGTCAGGAAGATTATCTGGATTTTTTAAAAAGTATCTCAAACACCTTTAGCTTGTGACAGAAGTTTTTAATTTCTGCGTTTAAGAAGTTCCAAGGAAGTCTGGAGATGGCAGTAATAAAGGAAGTGGTATTCTCCTATGCCATTCAAAATTCCAAAATCCTTCTACATTGTAGCTACTGTAGGGTCTCCTCCTCCTCCTCCTCCTCCTCCTCCTCCTCTCTCTCTCTCTCTCGATATAGATATAGAGATAGAGAGAGATTAGAAATAGGGATAAGGATAGGTATATGGATATGGATATAGATAGAGTATAGATAGAGAGATATCATAGATATATGATATATACATATATATCACAGAAATTTTCTAATCAGCCCCCTTTCCCATTAGGCAGAAGTTATGATAAAGTCCCACAAAATTAAGAGTGTGGGAATAATATACTTAAGTTATGTGATGAAGGAAAAAAGACATAATACACTGCCACTTATTTTTTGCCACCATGATGACTTATTCTACTAAATAAGATTAAGCTCATTCAATTTGCACAGTTTTGGTGGTGTATGATGAATCTTATGTTACATAAATTTTATAATGCTGACTAACTTGCAGCAATTTAAAGAGTTAATTCATTCCAGGAAATCCATTTCTGTTTTAAAAAGGCTCACATTTCTAACCACTAAATAGCACAGCACATCTGCAAATCATTATACAACTTCTATTCCTGTGACAGTATAATGACTTAATCTTTAGAATTCAAGTATCCTGGACTCTCTTTTTTTCTACTATTTTAATTTAAATATTTATTTATTTATTTAGTCATTCGCTTCAGACTGAAGTGTATTCTCCATTTAGCTGAGTTCTTTGTTTATTCATAGGTTTTAAATTAAGGAGAGAAACACAAGAACTATTTTTAAGGAAGTCTAAACAAGAGTGCTCAAAGTTAGGAAAGAAAGACTTTACACAGGTATTAAAGGTACAAGCCTCCAAAACCCTAAAAATAACATTCTCCACTGTGTTGAGGAATCTTAGGTGCAGGAAGAAAGATACTTCAAGTCAAAGCAGAAATCATAGAGCAACAAAATAGAAGGTGAGATTTGTTGATGCTTACCAATACCAATGATATATAAACATTTTGACAAGTGAGATGATTTATGTCACACTTGCAAGCTCCATGTGAGTAATGTACCATCAAAGCAGAAAATGATGTCCTCATTGACATCCAACTCAAGGTGAAGCCTGGCACAACATCTGCAGACCACGATCATGCTGATTGTCTTGTATAATCCAATGTGGCTTTAATTTCCAATTATTAGCAGAAAAATGTATACTGGATTTTTAAACAACTGATAGAGATTAGAATGAATAAATATTAGCAATTCTGGAGAGACACAAACAGATATGTAACAGGAAACATAACCAGAAATTAGCATAATATTCTCACAGTTTTTAGAAGCTAATAGGATTATGAAGTATTCACTGATTGTTAAAAAAGGAAAAAAATAGAGGACAAGAGAAAGCCCTTGAACATGAAAACTGTTACTGCACAATTAAAGATTCAATAGAGGTTAGACATAAAAGTTAAATTAAAAGCAGTACAGATTCTAAAACAGAAGCAGACACTAAAAGCAGCTTGTTACTTCAAAGTGGGATAAAATATGAAGTGAAATTATCACCTTTTATAATTTTGATGTAATCAAAGAGCACATATACTCTTCTATTATTCTGTGTTATAGTTTGAGAAGAGAGCCTTGCTGGGTGCGGTCCATAGATTCTTGACTGTCTAGGCCAGAACTCAGGGAAGAAAACCTAAAAAGAGAACAAGCTCTCAGTTCATTGAAGATATTAAGATAAGAAATTTGGGTGTGGGGTCAGGGGGTGAAGGGCAGTGAAAAGAGAGTTCAGTGGTTAAGAGCACTTGTTGGTTAAGAGCACTCAGTGGTTAAGAGGACCTGGGTTCAATTCCCATTACCCACATGGTGGCTCACAATTATCCATAAGTCCAATTCCAATACAATCTCTTATGGCCTCCACAAGCACTTTCTTGTGCATGGTGCACAAGAAACCCAGGCTCTCATACACACACATTAAAATAAATCTTAAAAGTTAAAGAAAGAAAAAAAGTTTGATTGGTGAAAAGCATCACTTTAAAAAGATGATAGCGAACAGCCCATGACAGCCACAATACCTGGAAGAATGTCTGTTCTGACCAATCAGAAGAAAAAAGGATTACCAAAGCCAGAATGACACCAAACTCTTCATCAAAATCTCTGCAAATAAGAAAACAATGGAGACACCTCTTCAAAGCAATGCTGGAACAGAAACCTCTAGCTTATATATATGAAAAACATCTTTCTAAACCCTTTGGAAAATAAGAGCACAACCAGCACATGGTGCCACCTAGCATAAGATGTAGCTGCATTCTAAGCATTTTACATAGTAGCAGCAGAAGCTATGTTACCAATGTCCCTTGATGGCATCAGGAGAGGCTGCGTAAATCTGGAAGTCTGATCACAGGCTCTAAAAGGTTTTTCTCTCCATAGTTTCTTTCTCCCAAAATGAATCACAGAAACTATTGAGGGATGTAAACTTGTTTCTTGGTTGGTTGGTTAGTTTTTTGTTTTGTTTTGTTTTGTTTTGTTTTGTTTTTTTGTACTTTCACCAGACCACCAGGTATGCAGGACTCTCATAAGAAAAAAGTTAATGCTCATCTAACACAGCCTCCCTTGACTTTTTGATCACTTGAGGAAGATATTCCTATAGAATTCTTATTAAAGATGCTGGATGTGGGTTCATCCCTCAAGATAAATGAACCATCAACCAAAGAGCATGCATGGACTGGACCTAGGCCTCTTACACATATGAAACTGATGGGCTGCTTGGTCTTCACCTGGGTGCCCTAACAACTAAAATGGGGGCTGTCTCTTACATGAACCCTGTTGCCTGCCTTTGGATTCCTTTTCCCTAGCAGGGCTGCCTCATCTGGCTTCAGTGGAAGAGGATGTGCTTAGTCCTGATTTCTATGTGATGTGCCAGAGTGAGTTGGAGGGAGGAGGCAAGGATGGGACTGAGGGGAACAGAGGGAGTGGGGCTTCAATTGGGATATAAAATGAACAAATAAATTAATTAATGGGAAAAATGGTGCTTAGAAGTTCCAGGCCCTAGGAAGAAGAGAGGTAGCAAGTTGCTTTATTGTGAGAGTTAATCTGAGATTCTATAAATTTTGTGAATTGTCACCATACAAAAACACAAACTGGAACCTCCCAGGATTCATACCAATACATTTGGCTTCATGATGACAAGCCCAGTAAACAAGATTTGCTTGATTCTCTTTATACTATAGAGACATACTAGAGCAATGTTCTGTAAAAAGGTTTAAACTCTGGAGACTTGGACATGAGGCACCAATTTGACACTGACTATGAATGCTATCCACACAAAGAAGATTCTTTCATCAAAACAAACAAACAAACACCTCATGCTTCCTTCTGTTTCAGAAACTGCAGGAGACTATGCAAAGTAGAAGACCTCAGACTTCTACCCAGGAATCTAAATCTAAGATGGGACTCCAAAACTCAAATGATGTTAATAAACCCAATAAGAAGAAGATTAGGTATAAGGCATGTACCTGAATCCCAGCAATGAAAATACTAAATGATGAGTCTTTCTTTGATGTTGGGACCTAATTTTAATGTCAAACTGACTTGACACAAATGAAAATCGCTATGGGACAACTGTCATTATAGATTTCATCATAAGCAGAAGTGACACTATGCCAGACATCTTTAAGATGTTATTTATGAGACAGAGATATGATTGATTTTTTAATGATCTTATGTTGACATTGTTAGAGCTTCATAAATCTGGTAGCTGGCAAGTACAATTAACCCTTAAATATATAATTGCTGTTGAACCTAAAGTTTTTATACTTAAAGAAAATGGGTACTGCTTTGAAATGAGATCTTGTGCCATACATGCAACTGAATAAAATGAAAACATTAGTTTACAAATTAATGCTGCTAAAGAATAAGTAGAAAACTTAACCAACAAGATTTCACTTCAGGTTATGTAATTTAATAAAACATGATACTCTTGAATTTTTATATTTTTATATTGAACATAGATTAAGTATTCTAAGTATGTTTAGCTTGGTTTTCAGTACTCAGGATTGAACCCAGTGCCTGGAACATACTAGACAAATGTTCTACCCTGATCTACATCTCCAGTCCTCGGACTACATTTTGAAAGGGAAATATTCTAAGTGCTGCAAACTGGCAGTTTCTATCTATTACTAGTTGTCCAGGTTTGCTTTCTATTGCTGTTATACATACTATAACCGAAAGCAACTTGAAGTATAAAGGGTTTATTTGTCTTACAGTTCCAGATAGCAATCCCATTACTAAAGGAAGTCAGGACAGGAACTTAACGGGAGACTAGAACAAAGACCATGGAAGAGTTTTGCTTACTGGCTTGCTTAGCTTCCTTTATTATTTTTAAAAATTATTTTATGTGAATGGATATTTTGTTTGCAGATATCATTATATCCTGTCCAGGGAAGACACAAACATGGCTTGAACTGTAGTGGTGACTGAGGAACTGGAGAGGAGGCATTTTCTAGGTGGACTTTGGACAAGTCTATAAAATTTTCTCTTGGATGGATAGTAATAAATTGGAACAGAGGAAATAATCTAAGTTCTAGGAATTGACATTGAATATGTGGCTTGACCATGCTGGCATAATTAATGTAAGAGCACTGTAATGGAGGCCAAATGTTGAGGTCATGAGGAAACCACAATTTGATATTCTTAGTATACAAAGAAGTGAAAATATAGTGCAGAAGGCCTGAAAATCAATTAACTCTCTCCTTTCTGCAGGAAACCACTTAAATTGTCAGGCTTCTCCTACAGATGCTATAGAACCTGTGTGCCTGGAAAGCTCACCAGAAAGAGCACATAGAGAGTATGGATAATTTCTGTCCCAAGCCAAGGGTATCTGACATTTTCAAGAGTACTCATATACTGGAATCCCGAGACAGCTGCTGCTCCCATGTTGACTATTGTATTCTTGCACACTGGAGCACCAGTGACAGCTGCAAGGTCATTCTGAAATCAGTTTGTTACTGTCAGTCTCAGAGTCGCCTCTTTTTCTCTCTCTTTTCAATGTGGAGGACAGGGTTTCCTTTTATTCTTAGTTGTAGTAGTTACATATTTCCCATGATTAAAAGTTTCCACAAATAAGTCACACCTGTTTCTCCAGGTAATTTTCATTTCTCTTTAAAACCATTCTCTATTCTCAATCCACTCTGACACATATATGTGGAATTCCACTGATTATAATCACTAATCAGTGCAAAGATAAATCTTAAATATCTTTTTCTTTTGTGCCACAACTGAGTCAAAAAAAATGCAGAGCTGGACACATAGCTCAGAGATGAAGGGCACTGACTGCCTTTCAAGAGAAGCTATGTTTGATTTCCTGTCCCCACTTTTGTTGGCTGTTTACACCAACTCAAGCAGCAGGGAAGGCTTTTCCTGCTTTGGACTCTCTTTGTAAACTCTGTAAACCCTCAAGGATGCAAGTGACCAGGCTCACCTCCTGTAGAGCTCCAGTGGACCCACACCTCAGACTTCCCTAACAACAGTAAAGGCTAAAATAGCAATAACAGCTTTGCAGCTTTTCCTCAAGGTTGTTAAGTGGCTAGGACTTATCCCCTAGACTTCCCTAATTGCCCTAAGGGTCCTTTCTAAAGGCTATGAAAGCTATTCCCAGCCCCTAGGTGGGAGAGTGGCCAGGCCTCACCCTAAAAGAAAGAACAACCCACCAATCCCTAGTTTGCTCCAACAATCAGGCCACATAATCCCTCCAATCACAGGCCACTCTGGAAAGCTCTCCCTTCCCCCAAAAAAACATATAAACTGAATTCTGACTCCAGCAGAGGCAGCCACCTTCCTGGGTTCTTCACTCCCAATAAATCTTTATTATTTAACTTTTTATTGATTATTTGTGATAATCATGCACCCCAGTCCCACTCATGTCCCTGTCTGTCATACGTGCCCTCTGCCCTTGCAATACCTCCCAAAACAAAACAAAAATCTTGTCATAGAAGCTCCAGTGTGTTACAGAGTATCACACAATCAAGGCCAGATCAACTGTTCTTCCTGGGTGAGATGTCAGGCCACTCTACTGAGCACTACAGCTGGTGAGGGATAGGACAGCTCTCCTGCTCTCACATATTTGGGATCAGCTCTCTCATGATGGCCAGGTGAGAGGTCGGGCTAGTTTTGCACACCCCTCAGATGTCGACATGCCCTCAGGCGACTGGCAAGACCAGGGACATCCACCCAGAATTTGGTTGTAAAAGACCCCCCACACACAGACACTACTGCAGGGCCACAGACACAAACATGGCCCTTATTGACCACATGGACCAAAACCATTACCATGGCCTTAGATGGCATCACTGGCTACTCACATCAGGCTGTTCCTCACTACCCTCACTACTGGAAGTGGAATCCCCAGTTCCATCTCTCTTCATTAAGCACATATCTTTCTTCTTTTTTTCCATTTCTCCACTACTTAATTGCTCATCTTATGGGTGCCCAGGACCTCTGAGTATCTGAGATCTTCTCAGTAGTGCTATGACATGCTCATGCAACGTGGCAACAGAGCAAGAGTCATACCAGGTGTCATCAACCTGTTTGGGCCACATAGTGATGAACTCCCAATAAATTGCTTGTGTGAAGGTTGTTGTGCAGTGTGATATTGTTGTTGTCCTTAGCTCCTTACTGCCAGGATACCTTTCAGAGCAGAGCTGTAACACTTTGGCTGGGGAAAACCAACCCCTGATAGAGCCAGACTGTTAAACTTACATTGGGGAAACTTTCCAAACAGCTGTGGCACAATTTCTATAGGGTAAGCCTTTCCCTGCATAGCTGTAACACTTACAACATGTCCCTTAACAACTATCTGTAACTGCTATTTCAGAGTAACTGATTCCTTCTTCTGGCCTCTGTTGACACTTCATGTAGATGGTGCACAGACATACATTTAGTCACAATGCATTAAAATTCAGAAACAAGGAAATCATGTAATTTGCTGCCAAATGGATAAAACTAGAAAAGATCATCCTGAGTGAGCTAACCCAGATCCAGAAAGATGCACATGGCATCTATTCACTTATAGTCAGATTTTAGCCATAGAGTACAGGATAACTATCCTACAACCAATGCACCAAAGGGAACAGGAACATAGAATTTGTTACCTGTCAGTGAGACACTTTGCCCTAGTGGTGCTGCCTTGTAGGCTCCCAGTGTATGAGGAGGCTCTTGGCCCTCATATGACTGATGAACTGAGGGGATGATATTTAAGGGCACACACACCAGAGGAGTAGGATAGGTAGGAGAGGGGGTAGAAGGAGGGAAGGTGGGACTGAGAAGGGTAGAGGGAAGGGACAGAGAAGGGTAGAGGGAAGGATCTGTGATGGAGATATAACTTGAAGTAGTAAATAAACGTAATTTTAAAAAAACTTTAGGCACAATGAAAAAAATCAAATGTATCCTCAAAGTGAGATAAACTGAATATATTCGACAGAAAAAAACTCAAAAATAAAAAATTTACACACAATCGGCAAAAATGTATGAATTGTTTTCATCTTAATAAAGGTAGAAGATTGCTTTTAACTCTCATTAAATTAAAATATCTTTATCTCTGCTGTAATTATCTTTCATATTTTACCATGACTCTACTTTGACATTTTCTTATTAACTAAGACTAAGGCATTATTATTTCAATTTCTACAAAATGCTATTGTCTTCAGAGACTTATCAACCCTACTTAATTTTTCTGCAATATTCCCTTACCTGCCTGCTTTTTGGACCTCTGGCTGTATGTTGGAGATCCCTATAGAAACACAAGTCTATCTGCTCTAGTCTACATATAGGAAAACACAGAGGAAACAACTTCTAAATGTTGCATTCACTCAGGATTCTTCTCAATTTCTTGTTACAGAGAGATAAGATTTGGGGGTAGTGGTTTCTTATTGACAGATTGCCTAGGATCAAATCCCACACTAGCCACTTACCTGAAAAAAATTGTTGGTACTTCAGATTCTTTGCCTCCTTTTCCTTATACATAGTATAAGTCTGATAAAAAAAAAAAACACCAGTGCTATTTTATAATAGATACTGTTAGCTAATGCATGCAAATCATGTGGAAGAGTACCTGGCCCAGGTGGGGACCTTATGTGTTTTCTATTCTTTGTCATCTCCATGGCTACTAGCATCTTAGACTAATTTCTAACTTCTTTTGTGATATTTATGGTTTGAGAATAGATTTCACATCCACATTTTGTCACTGGCTGACTTTCATATTTACTAACCACATCTCACATACTTTAAAGGGGAAATTCTTAGCTGTGTCTTTTATTGTCTCATTCTAGCTACAAGAATTGTAGATTATTACTGTTTTTACTACTTATCTTAGTATCAGACTCAAGACTTCAGGCAAGTTTTGCAATGTCGGGCTTCCATTGGGGGTTTCACCTATTGTGTTTCTACCTGCTTTTCATCACTCTTTGAATACTTTGAAC
>CAJQZJ010033324.1:160251-193403 GCA_907164525.1 Lophiomys imhausi | reverse complement strand
CAAAAAAAAAAAAGGTAAATGTCCCAGAGTTAGGATTAGGGCAGGGCTCTGTTCTTATCTTTCCAGGAGATTTAAAGCATTCGTTCAAGGAATCCAGGGACAACTGGACAATGGAAACCTCAGCAGAAAACAGATCAGACACCAAAGAAGACGAGTGGCCCAGATGATCCAGCCTTGCAGACTTCTTCAATAGCAATTTCCTCAAAAGTCTACAACCACAACAACTCAAAATCGTGAAGATCGTTCAGTTCCACGGACTACTCCAGCCAGATCTTCAGTAAAGCTCTGAAGATCAGCTTCTGTCTATGAACTTCTTAGGACATCTAAATAGCTGAGCACAAAAGGACTGAACATCAAATGATTCTATTAACATTTTTAACCATTTTTCCATTCTTATTTGGGCCCCAAACAGGTTTACTACGTTCCAAATCAGCAGGAAGTCATTTTAAGAGAACAACGTCCCATCCCCAGAAGGTTGGGAGGGTGTTCCCCCCACTTTGTTTATTTGATAGATAATAGAAATTTTTGTTATTTAGGGGAAAAGACTACAAGCTTTTAAATGGTCTTGTTAAATGGGTTTTGAAGGTTAGACCCAGGGACTTCTCTCTTTTGCTTTTCTGTATCCTCCTTTCTCTCCTATATAGGATTGAACAGACTTGAGAACAATGGGACATAGACATAGTATAGGAAAGATCAAGAAAAAAGGACAGATTATTGAATATAGCCTTATACCTTGGTATACTGATACAAAATTAATATTATATTTGGCTAAATTGGTATTGATCATTGTATATTAATTCAAAATTAAGATTGTATAGGGCTACATCGGTATTGATCTTTGTATATTGATACAAAATTAAGATTATATTTGGCCACAATGGTATTGACCCTTGTATATTAATGTAAAATTAAGATTGTATTTGGCTACATCGGTATTGATCTTTGTATATTGATACAAAAGTAAGATTATATTTGGCCACATTGGTATTGATCTTTGTATATTGATACAAAATTAAGGGTAACGCTTCTTAAAGGTATTGTTTGTAGTAATACTTAAAAATGAAATGTCAAGTTTTGACCTCTCGCTACCAACTGACATAAACTGTTTAGGGTAATTAAGAAACGGAAACTAATAGTCATGAAAACGTGTGATTTTGTTAGTTACTATGACAGTCTATCCCAGTTATTTTCTAAGCTACTCAGAAATCAAGTTGCTAAGAGACAAGCAATATTTGCTTATCTAAATATAAGAGATAGATAGGGCATCTTCAAAAACCTCAAGAGATCTGCAGAATATGGCATTCAAAGATGTTTTCTTAACTTAAGATTTTTTGATATCAAGACATGTCAGTTACTGACAGCGTCCCCTATTCTACTAGAAGTAGAAGATGAGCATCGAAGAATCTCCAGTTGGAGATGATTGAATTGGTGGTAAGCCATTCTCTTGGCAAGAAAAACCCCTTGCTTCAACTGTAGACAGACTTCTGTCCAAAAAGGACAAAACTTGGAAGCAAATAAGTCAACAGCCTAGCTCTGCCAAGACAGGGTAGGTAAGTCCTTCATAATTCCTGCTCTACAATCAATGTCTGTCAGAGAAGCGTGTACAAATAGCTGAAGATTGATGCTGCAATGTATGGAGAGAAAATGGGAACTGTCCAGGCAGCCACTGGTATATCCTTTCTTAATATTGGAAGCTGCAGTCCCTGCACTTCCTATATAATCAGATATATTTATCCCTCTCAGGTCTCTGAGGTGGTTGAAGAATAGATAGCTAGAGTCGCATAGTTAAATTTTGAGTTGTTTAGGAATCACGAGGGTGTTCTGGATCTAAGAAGATATTTTTAAAATTATGAGGCAAGTTAGTATGAAAGCTGAGTTAGATATAGAACTTTAAACTCATGGAGATGGTTAGATAGTAGAATGTTAAAGTCAGGTGCCAAATACATATGGACTGGACATTGGGAATGTATGCTAAGCCATATAACTCTTATAATTGTGGCCTATTTATTTCTGTTTTGTATTGTATTTATAGTTATAAGAAAAAGAACCATTTTTTGAACTGAAAGGGAGAGCTGTTGGGGGGAAAAAAGAAATACCTTAAACTAAAAAAAAAAGAAGGGAAGAGGATGGGGGGGTTGACGGGGAGGAGTGTGGAAGGGTGGGACTGGAGGGGGGAGTAGGGAGGGGATTGTGATTAAGATGGAACTTGAAGAAATAAAAAATAAATTATTAAAAAAAAAGAATATATAGGTATTGAACCTCCAAACCTGCATGCATTTAATAGTGCATTAGATGAAATGACAGAGTTAAATTATTAAAGTAAGTAATGGAGGTTTTAGGCAGTCAGATATTTCACAAATCAAGTAAGAGAGAAAGTTTCTAAATAGGTTAATACATCAATTTAATTCTGTTAATGTCATCTGAACTATAGTTTGGACATTCTATTCTGTTCAGATGAAAGTGATTAACAATGTGTATTATAACCTTTTTTCCTATAATTAAGCCCTGGTATCAAATGATATTCTAAAGAGAAGCACTCACACATCTTCCTGAGGCTATCATACTATCACCATTTAAGTCTGTGATGATAGTGCATCTCCTAGAAATGACAGAAAGCTACACCCATGATAAATAATAAAACCACACAAACAAGATCTAAACAATGACAATACAAATAGATGTGCTAACATGTAAGGGAAATTTCATGGAGTTTCATCCATGGACACAGTATTACAGGCAACTAATGACTGCTAAGAAAGAGAATTAGTCTTTCCCAAAGATGAGACCCCCTAATTGTATTTTTAATATCACGTTGTTATCACTTGTGTTATGTTTATATATACACAAGCAACACTAAATAAATTCAGCAACTTGTATTTATATATTTATGCACATATATGTAGCAATAGTATTCCAAGACAAAGACACCATTAATTTGAGGGGGAGTGAGTACATATAAGAAGAGTTGCAGGGAAGAGATGGAAGGAGGGAGTGATGTAATTAGATTTTAATTAAAATGAAATAATTTGTAAGTTTTAAAAAAAGCTAATGTGTTTAACCAACCAGCCACTTCTGAACATCACAGAAAATAGTTCCCAGAATATCCTTGTTAGAGTCTAGGTATGATGGATGAGAATTCTGGTACTGTTTAATTATTATTTCCTAAATGAGCATCTCAGACTAAAGACCATATGTGTCATAGGTTATATCAAAACTGAGAGGAGGTATCTAAGCATCAGCTCATATCCTTCCCCATACTTCACTCTCATTTCAACCATAAGTCCTTTAAAAAAGCATCTCAATGGTATACTGTCCTGCCCCTCTCTCGTTCTCTCCCTCCCACTCATGAGTCTATAAAAACTTCTAAAACTCCCTCATGTAGTCATTAGAGTCACAATACAAGAACGTGAAAGCCTTTGGCTCCAGGAATGTTTGATAGCCTAAAAGTTTCTGTGACCCTAACACTCCAAGTAAGACTTCATAATTCTCAGACCCCTCAGTATTCTCATATCAAAATCAGCAAATTTATCCACAGCTAAGCTTATGTGTCTTCTATCCAGTATGTAAGGGATTTCTGTGAATTATTAGCTAGCCATAGGCATGAGTTCAGGGTAAGAAATTGGATCTCTCTCTCTCTCTCTCTCATGGATTGGCAAAGCTGTAAATTATTCCACTTTCCTTTACCAAGTTTTGTTTCCTAATTTCATAGAAATATAGAGAAAATGAAGCAGTAAGTTTATGAACCTAAGTGATCCATATAACTTTTTTCAGTCAAGATGAAAAGCTATTAACAGTGAATAAAAGATAAGGTTATGTCATGGGGCCCATGTAGGGCAATCACCACATAAGGGGGTTCTCAAGGAAAAGTGAGTGCGCTGCCCACCCAAACCTCCAACCTTCACCCCAAAGACAATAGACACGACAGGGGTGATATCTAAGCATTTCCCATTTTTACTATTTCCTTCCCTGGCTTATATACAGAACAAAATGGGTGTTTCCGCGTGAGGCTACATGGGCCAATCACATTAAAGGTCATCCTATTACATCACATAGCACAAGACTGATAACATGGTGAACATGCACTGGTCACGAGTATGGAAGTCTTGCCCACTCAATCAGCTATATCCAAAATTGGGCTTCAACTCTGCCCAAGCATCTTCTGGCTGGCAACATCTTAGATATCTCCCACAAATTGCTTTCATTTTCCCAGCAACAAGGCATTTCTCATAAGCCTCCATTTCCCGGGTCCCCGCATTCTAGAGAATTTTAATTTATGGTCTTTGTTTGTAAGACAAGAGGTAACTGCCCATAGACAGTAAGAACAAGGGTGAGTGCTAAATTAAAAACCAGTCGAATAGTCCAAAGAACAAGAAACATGATGAATAGCTTACAGAATGCATGAAATGAGCTAAGAGAGAGAGAGAGAGAGAGAGAGAGAGAGAGAGAGAGAGGAAAGGAAGAGAAAGAGATGTGCCCTTGAGATGAGGTTATTTTCATGATAAATGAGCAACATATGACCACAGATGGGTCAAGTAAGCATACAAAAAAAATGTGTGAACTCTTCACTGGTTTTGCTCATGATGTGCTCAAAGAATGACCAATTTCAATAAAGGTGATCTTAGTCTCCACTGCACAGGACAGCACTGTGCGATCCCTCTCTTGAGATGATTTCTTCAACTCTATATTTTTCTTACTTTTATTAATAAGTCTATGTTTAGTTCTACTCATTTCATCATTTATATTCTTCTTCTTAGGTCTAAGTCAATAATCAGTCTAGAATAAATCCCTTTTCTTTATTGCATTTTAAAACAAAGCTATGCTTCCGTGGAATAATATAAATATTGTTTCCTACCTAAATGTGTTCCAATTATCTATTGAATAGGTGTCATTTCTAAAGTACACAAAACTAAGTAGAGTAGCATAGGAAACTCTTGTGTTCACAAGGAGCAGCTATTACCTGCAGATGCTATAATTCCTTTGCTATTTTCATCTGGTTTTGAAAAAACAAAACATTGTACTCGTTTGTGCATCCAAATAAAATATCACTTGAAAATACTTTTGACTTCTATAAATGGAAAGACACAACAGTCACCTTCAAAATAACACTTTGTTGTCAAAAGTGTCTTTTGCTTCAGATGAACTATCATGCTTAAGAGACCATATTGAGTAAATTGGCAGTTAACAGGAAATACGGCTCTAAAGAGCAACAAGCTTCAGTAAGCTAAAGAACCTTTCCCCTCTAACTGAAACAACAGATCTTCAGAGTTACATACCAGGATTCAAGGAGATTACAACGTGCTTTCTAAAGTCAGTTTTATGTTGTTGGTTTAGTTAAAAGAAAAACAACTTGCCATTCTGTTTGTGAATACTAAGTCATCTTGTAAAAAATATTTTAGTTTTTTATTTTTAATTTATTTTTTATATATTAGTTATATTTTTTTCTACATTTAGTCTTTTTATCTATTCTCTGCTTATTGATTTGTTTGTTTAGTAGTTCTCTCTCCCGGGCAACAAGACACTTTTCACTGATGGTACTGCTTCGTAGACCCCCAATGATTGAAGAGGCTCTTGGCCCTCATACGACCTCTCAACTGAGATGAAGGACTGTTATAAAAGGACACCCCACCCCAGAGAAATGGGATGGAAGGGTTAGGAGGTAAAGAAAAAAATGAAATGTGATATTTCGGCCTTTTACTACCATTGTTTAGGATAATTAAGAAATGTAAACTAATGGTTATGCAAGCCGGTCATTCTGTTAGGTACTATGACAGCCTATTATAGTTACTTGTTAAGCTAGTCAGAAATAAACCTGCTAAGAGACAAGCAACATGTGCTTACCCTAATATAAGAGATAGATAGGGTCTCTTCAAAACCCTCAAGAGATCTGCAGAATATGGCATTCAAAGATGTTTTCGTAACTTTAGAATTTTTTATATCAAGACATATCAACTCCTGACAGCACCCCCTATTCTCCTCCAAGCAGAAGATGAGCATCGAAGAATCTCCAGTGGGAGATGATTGAATTAGTCGCAAGCCTATCTCTTGGTAGGAAAAGCCCCTTGCTCCAACTGTAGACAGAATGCTGTCCAAAAAGGACAAAACCTGGAAGCAGGTAAGTCGACAGCCTAGCTCTGCCAAGACAGGGTAGGTAAGTCCTTCATAACCCCTGCTCTATAATCAATGTCTGTCAGAGAAGCGGGGCCAAATGACTGAAGAGCGATGCTGTAATGTGTGGAGAGAAAATGGGAACTGTCCAGGCAGCCCCTGTTATGACATTTCTTAGTTTGGGAAGCTGCAGACCCTGTACTTCCTATAAAATCAGATATATTTATCCCTCTCAGGTCTCTGAGGTGATGGAAGAACAGATAGGTAGAGTCTCATAATTAAATTTTGAGTTGTTTAGGAGTCAAGAGAGTGTTATACATCTAAGAAGATACTTTTAAAATTGTGTTGCAATTAATATGAATGTTGAGTCAGATATAGAACTTTAAACTCATTGAGATGTTTAGATAGTAGAATGTTAAAGTCAGGTACCAAATACATATGGACTGGACATTGGGAATGTACGTTAAACCATATAACCCTCATAACTGTGGCCTAATTACCTCTGTTGTACTGTATTGTATTTATTATTATAAGAGAAAGAGCAATTTGTTGCACTGAAAGGGGAAACTGTAGGGGGAAATAAGATATACCTTAAACTTAAAAGAAAAAAAAAAAAGGAAGAGGATGGGTGGTTGAGGGTGGGAGGGAGGGTGGGACTGGAGGGGGAATAGGGAGGGGACTGCGATTGAGTTGTAACTTGAAGAAATAAAAAATAAAGGAAAAAAATAAATCTTAGTAGTCCTGAAAATTCATTCTGAAAATTGAAATTAAGAGTAATACATTCAAAATTACTCTGAGTTACCCATGGTGATGCAGGCTAGTGTTTTACGGACACTCTTTCCATGCTAGTTTAAGTCACTTAGAGCCACCACAGACTTTCCTGCTTCATAAAGATCCTGCCACACCACAGGGTTCATCAAAGCTGCTAACCCCCCTGCCACGCTAGAATTCTTTGCTTAATCAATTTCCTCCTGATGAACACAGTCCTAAGAGATCCTGTGAGATGGGCATCATGTGTTGCTTTCCTCATACTTACTTCCCTTACTGTGCCTCTATACCTCTACTCTCCTCCAGCCCCTGTTTATCCATGGGGACCTCCGCTGGCAATGACCAAGTATCTGCAATGGTTCCTGTGAACCAGTCCAGTGGAGACTGATTCCCCTTGTACTATCTCAGCTTATGCAGCTTGTGTCTCATGGATATGCAGTTATATTGCTCAGTCTCCACATCTGAAGCACCCAGACAGTTACTATCTGCCCTATATCTCTAGGAGATATAGCCTCACAAGCCAGGCTGTTTGAGATTCTTTCATTACTTATTTAAAGCTCTCTCTAAATTCCAGCAATTCAAAAGGTGTTGAATATCTTTTAATTACCATGGTCTCTCACACCAGGCAATTGTTAAGACACTCATCTGCATGCTAGATCATGGATTTTTCCTTTCTCTATTTTTCACTTTTAGATTACTCCCTTCCTTATCATTTCACTACTCCTACCAGAGGCTTCAGGTTTAGGGGTCCCAAGAGGTGTTCTGTAGTACTGATCTAATCTGGGCCTTCTTCCCCTTTTTGGCCCCTTAGCAAAAAAAAAAAAAAAAAAGGCAGACTAATAACTAATACCTTCATTTCTCAATGTCTTTTGTCTAATTTACCTGGTAAGTCAGACACCAATGCTGAAGTCATCAATCTCATATTCCTTCCTCACTGTAATCTCCCTTTTTATATCCATCTCCCTCTGGACTATACCTTCACTCTTGGATAGACCAACCACTGATTGCACATAGATGGCGAGGCCACTTCTGAATATGTTTTCTAGTATCTCTCTGCTTTGGAGGGTCTACTCTCAGGGCTCATAACATCTTCTGTAGACCTTTGGTAGTTCTCAATGCATCTCCATATTCCTAAGGTGGACCCCACTTATTAAGCAGGAATGCCACTCCATACAACCTGGAAGAAAACTGCCATCCTAGGTGCTCAAATAAGTGGTAGTCAGTTGATAAGAAATCAGGTAAAATAATGGAGAATGTAAAACCTTATTGACAGTTCATTCAAGTTTTTAAAAATTGCATTTGTGTGTGGGTATGAGGTGGGAGCATGGGTGCTACACTGAAAGTGTGCAGGTCAGAGGGAGTAGGATTAGGAGTAGGTTCGTTCCTTCCACCCTGAAGGTCCTGGAATTAGAACTCAGGCCATCAGACTTGGTGGCAAGTACCTTTGCTCTCTGAGCTATCTCATTAGTCCAAAATATCCATTACTTACTCCCTCTCTACTCCCAGAAAAAAATATTATTGACAACTCATTAAGCATCTTTGTAGGGTGTTTGCTTTGGGATTGTTGTTATTTGGATTTGGTTTTTCTTTTTCCAGTTTCTCAGTTTAAAAATATATTGTAAAATGTATTTATTTTTATTAATGTGTTGGTGGGTGGACATGGATGGGCATGGCACTACATACTCATGGAAGTCAGAGGACAACTATCTGGAGTCAATTCTTTCCTGCATTCCTTACATGTAGGGTTCCAGGGATTGATCTTAGCATTATCTGGTTTGTAGAGTGAATGCTTTTACCTGCTCAGATATCTTACTGACTTACTCAACTTTTGAAGGTTTTGTGTGACTTGTGCTTGGGTGTTTAATTTGGCCCTTTGTTTTGGGCAAGGCAAATGTCAAACTTCACAGTTTTCATTGTGTTTCATCAATTTTCTGAGTATTCTTCTCATATATAATCACTCACACAGATTCAGAAAACTGTAGTAGCTCAGACTGGTAGCACACCACCAAATAATGTCCATGATCTATTTTTGGTGCAAGTTGGAGCTTGGGAGATTCTTCCTGTCTAACAGCTGTCTGTTTCAGATTGCTATGTGTAACACATGTTTTCATTGCACAGCACAATGTGTTGGAGAAACCTCTCATTGTTTTAAGGTAAAACCTGTCTAATTCCTTGTGTAATGAGATAGTAAGCTCTAAGAGAGGAGGATTCATATTCACTTCTGTGATCAAATGAGGTCAGCTATGTTCAGAGTGGTATGGCCATAGACAATGGAAGCATATTTATATTACATTTAATGGAGTCCTCAACAATTACTTTATCACCAGCATAAAGAAGACTTTCTCTAAGTATGCTTTATACTAAGTAAATTGCTAGTAGGACTTTAGAGCACTTTGTCTAAGAAAATTTGTGAGGATAACAAGGGTGCGGATGAGGTGAGGGAAAAAGGGGTGGGAGATGGTAGGGATGGGAGAGAGAAGGGAAACTGGTAGGGGTGGGTTCTCTGGGACAAACTGAAGGCCTGTGATGGTGTCGGCTCATGTGTGGATATGTGGGTGACTCTAGCTGAGAATCCTAGCAGCAGGGAATATGGAGACTGAAGAGGACACCTCCTAAAGGCAGGCAGGACTGCTAGTGGAGGGAGGGGCACACGAACCTACCCACAAAACCTTTGACCCAAAATCTACCTTGCCTACAAGACATGCAGGGATAAAGATGGAGCAGAGATTGAGGGAATGATCAACCAATGACTGACACAACTTGAGACCCACCCCACAGGAGAGAGCCAACCCCTGACAGTATTAATGATACTCTGCTATGCTAGCAGAGAGGAGCATAGCATGACCTTTGAGATGCTCCACCCAGCAAAGGATTGAATCAGATGTTGAGACCCACACCAAAACATTGGATAGAGACCTGGGAGTCTTGTGGAAGAATTGGGGGAAGGTCAGAGGCACCGGAAGGAGACAAGAACTACACAACAAGACCAACAGAGTCAATTAACCCAGGCACGTGGAGACTCACAGAAATTGAACCATCAATCAAAGAGCATGCACAGACTGAACCCAGGCCCCTGACACTCATGGAGCTGAGGGACAGTTTGGTCTTTATGTGGGCCTCCTAGCAATTGGAGCAGGGACTGTCTCTGACACGGACTCTGTTGCCTACAGTCTGATAACTTTCCCCTAGCTGGGCTGCATAGTCTGGCTACAATGGAAGAGGATGCAGTTAGTTCTGATGCAACATGAAGTACTGGGGCAGGTTGGTGGGGGGTCCCTTCTCTGAAAAGGAGAGGGGGAGTGGGGGCAGAGGTTGGGAGGGTAGGATTGGGAAGAGAGGAAGGAGGGGGATGTGATCAGGATGTAAAATGGATAAATAAACAAATTAAAGGAAAAAATTCAAAATGAAGATTATTTTAAAATAATCATAAATGTAATCATTAATTAACATCCTGTCACACTTGCTGTAAATCTTAGCAGCTCATTGTAGACTATTTCAAAATCTTCTTTTCTTTTCAAATCTCTCTTTAAAATTTTAAAATTAATTTATTTATTTACTTTACATCCCAATCACAGCTTCCCCTCCTTCCTCTCCTACCAGTCTCTCCCCCTCACCTCTCCCCATCCCCATTCCCTTTCTCTTTCAGAGAAGGTAGACTATGTTTTTAATTCCTATTCTTTTCCAATTTATCTTTCCCTCCTATATGCAATGTGAAGACATAAAATAATCAATTAAATCTAACAATAACAACAACAAGATAAAAGAAAAGTAAAACCTTCAGCACTAAAAAGGGGCATCATTTTCTTTCACTGTTTGGGTTACAGCGGATTACATGAAGCACCAGCAGATGGCAGCGTTGTACAGGACTTCAAGCAATTGAGGCACACAAACGGAAAGGTTGCTGTTGAATATGAATTTTCATATATACAGTTCGTATTACTTCTCAGTAGTAAAGTAGAACAGGCCTGAAGGCGATGCTTTTAATCTGTATCAGAATATTGACACCATGATTGCTTTTGGTTTATGAAAGTCCAGTGAGCTTTTATAGTTTTGTGATTCATTTCCACTTACATTATATTTCAATAGGAACTCAGAAGAGACAAGACAGGTTTAATCTGTTGGGGCAGCTGTAACAACAAAGCAACAAATGAGGAATGTACAAACAATAAAAATGCTTTTATTATTGTTTTGGGGGCTATGAAGCCCCAAATTGTGTTAAAGGCAGAAACTTCACAGAATTTTAGTTACCTTTCCAGAATCCAATGCAGGGAGACTATGTTATGAATAGGTTCTGTTTTTTGGAGAGTCACACAACTATAGCTATCCAGGGAAAAGACATGATAAGAATGTATGGGCCATGTACACTTGATCCCTGGCTTGAGCATCCTTATTTAAAAGTGGAATAGCAAGCTATAGGGGCAAAGTTCTCAAGAAGAGCTTTGCTTGTGAGTAAAATAGTTGTTATCTGTAGCGTGCCAAGCCTGCCTTTCCAGTCTCCTTCCTGCCTGCTTTTCCTGAAATAATCTGAACAATGTTATGCTGTTTGTTACTGAGAACCCTGTGCAATAGTTTCTCAATCCTTAGCCCTATCCTACAACACTATTTTGTAACAGTTTCTTCGGAGATTAAAACATCAACAAAATTTGCTTGCTTTTCTTGGACCAACTTTCTCCCTTGTCAGTTAATTAAACACACTTTTTGATATTTTTAATGATATTTTGTCTCAATTTAAAAAATAGTTGCATCAGGCTTGTGCAACCACTATGGAGGTCAGTCTGGCAATATCTTATAAAACTTGGCATAGCTCTGCCTCGGGATCCAGCCATACCACTTCTGTGTATACATCCAAATGACTCCTCACTGAATCACAAGGAAGTTGCCTCATCTATGTTTATAGCAGCCCTATTTGCTATAGCTAGAAACTGGAAACAACCCATATGTCCCTCAACTGAAGAATGGATTAAAAATTTATGGTACATCTACACAATGGAAATCATGCCATTTGCAGCCAAATGGATGGAACTAAAAAAGCTCATCCTGAGTGAGCTAACCCAGACTCAGAAGGATACACATGGCATCTATTCACTTATAGTGAGATTTTAGCCATATAGTACAGGATAACTATACTATAACCAATGCACCAAAGGGAACAGGAACATAGACTTTTTTTTCCTGTCAATGAGACACTTTGCCCTAGTGGTGCTGCCTTGTGGGCCCCCAGTGTATGAGGAGGCTCTTGGCCCTCATATGACTGCTGAACTGGGGTGGGGGACTGTTATGTAGGGACACTCCACGCCAGAGGAGTGGGATGGAAGGGTTAGGGGGTAGAAAGAGGGAGGGCGGGACAGGGAAGGGTCGAAGAGGACACTATAATGGGGATGTAACCTGAAGCAATAAATAAATAAATTTAATAAAAATAGTTGCATCATTTAAATAATTCTAAAACAAAAATAAGAACAAACAAACAAAAACATTCCATCCTGCAGAGAACTTCCTTAAGAAGGAAGGTAAACATCTCAAGACAGCTTCAGAAATCATTAAAGCTGACCAGATTCACTAGTCCCCTCCCTCTCAAAGTAAGCAATAAGGCTGTTGAAAGTCCCTCTTATACTAACCGAGCTGCTAAGAAAACAGATGAGACTAAACTGCCTGGAAAAAGAAGAAACCAGCTTAGCGGCGGCCTGGAAGTTTCAGATCAACTGAATCACTTGGAAAGGACACTCTCCACTGTGGAGTGTGCTCTAGGTTCTGAAGTTTGTGAGCTGTCATGCATGTTGGGTGGGCCTTAGTGATGTAGCTGTCTTTGAGTCATTTCTGCTCCCATAAGTAACCATGCGCCCATATTCCTGTGAGTAATCCCAGTAAAACTCACTGGTTCACTATGTTGAACTTTGGCAGCATCTGTAAGTTATTATTGATTCCCTCTCTGGGCTGAGCAGATGTGTGCTGTGTCTTTCCAGGGAAAGTTTTGTCACAGAACAAACACACATATTTCAAAGGCCCCACAAGGAACACATTTTAAAAAGTATTGAATGAATAAGTGCATCTCCAGAAAACCTCACTGTATGATTTGTTCTCACTCAATTTGATTAGCTGAACATACATGCCACTTGAAGCTGAAGAGAGTATAGTCACTGCTCATACCATGATAGTTTTTAATTGGCCTGATGCAATTATGTTGTGGGGTGACTCAAAGGACACTTTTGTCATGTTATTGACTAGGCATATGCATCTATAATATTGCACATTACTCACTACAACAATTTGACTTCAGTTACACGAGCTACATAAACACTAGACAAGCAATAGTATCCTAGACAGGAAGTACAATATTTGGTTTCTTCCCTTCAGTCTTTCATCATGCTCTTCTTTGTCCAAACATTCAAATGACTGATTAATTGACATATGAAAGTGGCACCAATTTAAGCGTCTTCAGACATACTGGTTTGTGAACTAGTGAACATACTGACTTCTCACCATGTAGCTAACTGAATGGGGGTTGTGAGTGTAGTTTTGCCTGTCCTAGAGTGCTCTCTCACCATGTAGGAGACCACCTTCCCCATCATGAGTGGAGCTTCAAGGAAGACACAGTGATACATGGGTTGAGGTAGTAAATACCTCCAAACTAGCTCAGTTAGTAGAATGCTTTCTTAACCCTGAATTTAATCCCCAGGAATTCACAAAATAGGTGTAGGTATGTGCAACTGTAATCCTAGAACTAAGAAAGTGGATGCAGAATAATTAGAAATTTGTCAGTAGCTGAATACTCTTGGAGCTCTTTCCTTTGTGGTCATCTGATATTCTTAGGCCCTTAACATAGAGTCTTCAAGCACTATCAGAACTTCTCTGAGAAAGGGATTCAATAAATATGTAAGCTTCCTGAAAAGCTACCTGGGATTTTGTAAAGTCTGCACTGAAGATGCACCCCAGAGTTGCTTCTTGCTAACACCTTCTTTTTCCTTTTATTTGTTATTTCTGACATGGAATGAAGATTCCCTCATTGCTAAGTGCCACTCTCCTTGTTTGGCCAGACTTCACACAGAGTCCTATTAAGGTGATTCTATTATTCCTGATATCCATTTTAAAAACTGCCTTGACTCAATCTAAACAATGTTACAAATTAAAGAATTTATATAGTTGATGGAAAAAGATATAGCTGTAGTAAATACTCATGCCAGACATTGTGTATCTCATAAGGAGACAGGCCTGAGATAGATTTATGACCTCAAATAAGTTTTCACCCTAGAGGTGATAAGACTGACTCCAGATGCAAACCATAATTCCAATTAAGGGTTTTAAACGTCCCATGAAATTAGGATATAATGAGGCTACCAAGAAATGCCTAAATTTAGTACAAATCTTTATGATAAAATACACCAACTGTTTTATTGTAATTCCTTATACCTTATCAAGTTGACGTAATATACTGATATCTTAAATTTTTGTATAGAAAGGCAAACTTAACTAAGTACTAGAATGTGTGATTGTTAAGTACCCTCCTATTGCAATGGTTTTTCCTGTCCTTGTGGTAAATACCTTTTAACCATGAGGTAATTCTTTCTTTGATGTAGAGAGCCCTCTCTCAGGGTATAAAAAGAATGGTCACCACAATAAAATTGTTGCATCCTAGCTTCGTCCATTTCTTCTTTCTCGTGTGAATGTGTGTGCATGAGAGTCCTTCTGTTCTCATCCCTTTCTTATTATTTTCATATAACTCATGGATCAGGTAAAAAATCTCGGAGCTCCACCATCAACTTCTGAGATAAATTGGTCAAAATGTACGTTAGTCCTCTGAACACACAGTGGATGGCCTGCCTGATAGTAGGCCAAGAGCTTGGGTTAATTTCCAAAACAAAGAGCTGTTTTTACCACCTTCTTGACTTGCAGCCCCATTCAAAGGGAAAAAGTTAATCATTTTAACTCTGGTAGTCTGAGGCAAAGGACTTGCTCTGAGCTACAGAAGAGAAACATAGGCTCCCTCCTCCCCCCCTCCATAGATAGCTACCTTTAAAAATTACCTGCAAGGGTCATCAATCCTTGCATTTAGGGCCATCAGCCCCTGGAACAGGCCAAACCTGGAAGATTGCTGGTGCTGTGTCCCATTCTAAGACCCTGTGCTGTATGACAAGGTTGGTCCTTGAAAAAAAAATTTCCTGTCATCTTTGACTACCTACAAGTTCTAAGCTGTCCTGTGTGGAACACACTAGGACAGAGATTTTTGCAAGTTGTGTGTATAATTGTTTCCAAGATTGTCATGTGTCCCTTTTCTGGGGTAAGTAGTGTGTATGTGTGATCTGCATAGATATGGTCCCCAGGCAAAATACCTATGTGAACTGAGAGACTGGGAAAAGTACAGAGTGCACAAAAATAATAGTAGACTAGTTATGGAACATTGCATATTTGGAAAACATTTCATGGATACAAAGCCCAGTGTTTACATTGTCCCTGAAATACCAAAGTCTATCATGCACTAAACTAAAACAGTATACAACACACTACATATTTCCTTGTTACCTTTAAGTGCTTTTGCCTATTTAATGTCTTGTCTTCCCAAAGACAGTTTAGTTCTTTGGAAATATAGTCTATGAACACTGATTTGGGTAACTTGTATGGGTTTTGAGTATGCCACAGAAAGATTATGTGATCATATTTCCACTTTACATTGCCATTTTAATGAGATTTAGTAACATATCAAAGGTCACACAGAGACAAGTACAAGTGCAACCTGATCACAATATCTGAGTTCTTGACTACTAATATGCCCTCCCTTTCCTACATACTGTCTTTCTGTAGGTGTAACAGATACTTTCCTCCAATGGGTCCTCAGTAGAAGTCAATCTTTTTGCTTGCTTGTTTGTTTTCTTTTTGTTTCTCCAGATAGGATTTCTCTGTGCAGCCCTGGCTGTCCTGGACTCACTTTGTAGACCAGGCTGTCCTTGAACTCACAGAGTTCGACCTGCCTCTGCCTCCCGAGTGCTGTGCCACTATGCCCAGCAGAAGTCAATCTGTTTTTAAAGATTTAATTATTTATTTTACATGTATGAAAGCTCTATCTGCATGTACCACTGCGTGCCATAAGACAGCACTAGATTTCAGAATAGATGGTTGTGAGCCACCATGTGGTTGCTGGGAATTGAACTTCAGACCTCTGGAAGAGCAGACAGTGCTCTTAACTGCTGAGCCATCTCTCCAGCCCCAGCAGAAGTCAATCTTAATGAGTACAAAAACATTAACTGAAGTCCACATGTCCTTTAACACCTAAAAAAAATTAAGTGCATCCTATTGTATTTGAGCAAACAAACAAACTTGCTCCTTTAGCTGTGGTGTCAGTTTCTTCATATCTATCAAATTTATTCCTATCAGCAGTGAATAAGTATTCATCTTTCCCCAATCTAGCCAATATACTTGTATATACATGTTTATAGCTGCACTATTCAAAACAGCCAGCAGCAGGAGGCAACTTAACTGTCCATCAACAGATGATTAGATAATAATAATAGTAAAGTACATATACACAATAGAATATTATGCAGCTGTAAAAAATGAAATATTTGTAGGAAAATAGATACAAATGGAAATCATTATACTAAACGAAATTTCAAAAAGACAAATACTTTGTTTTTTTCTCATATACAGAATTAAATTAAATTAATACTAATTTTTAAAAAAAAATATGTTTAAAAATATCATTGTGCCTGTGTTGACTAAAAGTGACACTGGGTGCTTGTCAAGCTATAGATTCTTATGCTCTGCTACTATCTAGTTCTCATCCCTGATCCTAATGTCCATGTGCAGTCCCACATTAATAAACTTATGCTGTTTTCTTGTAATCAATCTCATTTCCACAACACTACTTCTCTGTGTGGTACATTGGTTAAAAAGAAGGTTTTACTCTTGTGAAAGTACTACTATCCTTTTCAGTCTATTCTTAACAATCCTGATTTATTTAGGAATGTACACAAAGATACCCTGAAGCAAGCAGCTTCACAGTTATATGGAAAAATCTAAGGAAACTGTTGTAAAAGGTATTTGGATTTTGCTGCGGAAGTACATTGGCATTTGCAAATATGCCTTGAATATTCTTTTAATCACTTACACATGTGATTTTCAAAGATCACACTTGTGCACTAACTACAGGGTCTTTCTGCAGTCATGCATTAGTCTCATATAATCTGCTTCCTCTTAATAAATTGCTTTTATTACAGCACATGACTGTGACTTGCATTGACACAGCAAAAACACACTGAAATTCTTTGGTTCTCTTAAAGTGCTACCATTCCCTTTTCATTCTTAATAAAATGGGTTTATTAGGAACAGACATGATTTTGTTTTGATAGGAGCACCTTATGAATTGTTTGAAGAAAGATTGTCAAACTTGTTCTAAATTGGATGTAGTTTTCATTGAAATAGATACACAATGGACTTTACACACATGCCCCAGTCCTGGGTTTCAGTCACTTGTACTTATTTTCAGTCACATATATTTACTAAAGATAAAACTATATTCTGTTCAAGTTACAGATTCTTTTTTTTTTAAGTTTTTCGAGACAGGGTTTCTCTGTGTATCCATGACTGTCTTGGACTCACTTTGTAGACCAGGCTGGACTTGAACTCACAGAGATCCGCCTGCCTCTGCTTCCCGAGTGCTGGGAAGTTACAGATTCTTATGCTCTACTCTCCCATTCCTGTCTTGTTCTTGACTCTAGCCCTAAACTTAGGATCAAACTTAACCCTAGCCTAAACCCTAACATAATGCCCTTGTGCAGTCCTACAATAATAAACTAATGTGCTCTGCTTCCTTGTACTCGGTTACCATGTCCCTTACATTACTTCTCTGTGATATGCCTTGCCATAACAAAGGTTTTACTCTTGTGAGAGTATTGTCTATTGTTGTTTTCTCTGTTCTTAACACTGTTCCTGATTTATTTAGGAAAATACACAGTGATCCTATGTGTCAAGCAGCTTCAAATTTGTAAGGGAAATCTGTCCAAACTGTTGTGAAATGTATTAGGATCTCACTGCAGACGAAGTACACTGGTATTTACAAATATGTCTTGTATGCTCTTTTAATGACTTATATGTGCGCTTTTCAAAGATCACACTGTGTACCAGCCACAGGGTTCTTCTGCAGTCATACATTAGTCTCATTTGCTTTGTTTCCTCATTTTAAAAAAGCACTTCTAGTCCAGTACATCCCTGTGACCTGCATTACTATACCAAATATAGACCAAAACCCTTTGGTCTGTTAAATACCACTGTTTCCTTTGCCTTCTTTTCTTTTCTTTTCCTTTTTTTTTAAGATTTATTTATTTCTTATTTATATAACATTCAGCCTGCATGTATGCTTGCAGGCCAGAAGAGGGCACCAGATATCATTATAGATGGTTATGAGCCACCATGTGTTTGCTGGAATTTGAATTTGTGTCTTTTGGAAGAACCGCCTGTATTCTTAACTGCTGAGCCATCTCTCCAGTCCCCCTTTGCCTTCTTAATAAAGCAGCTTTGTATAGAAATACTCAGGATGCTATTCTGATGCAAGCAACTTCAGAGTTCTTTAAGTCAAATCTTACACTTCATTGTAAAGGGGATATAGCTATCGCCATAGTAGAAGTACAGTACATTTTGTTTATATGCCACTGTGCTGTGTTTTAGAACAGTACATCTCTGTGAGTTGTGGTTTAAAGAATTTTTCCTGTTGCAAAATTAGTCTTGATTTCACTCTATTCTTAACAAACTGAATTTCTCTGGTAACATACGTGTTGCTCTTCTGTGGTCAGTAACATCAGAATTGTATGAGGAAAGACTTCCAAACAGTTGCAATGGCATATAGCATTTCTTATAGTAGATGTATAATGGATTTCACAAACATGCCACTGTGCTCTTTTAGTCACTTGTGTATGTCATTCCTAAAGATGACATGGTGTACTGCTAAAGTTACAAATTCTTTTTAAATTAATTTTTATTTATTTGTTTATTTTACATTTCAATCGATAACCCCTCCATCCTCTCTTCCCAGTCACGCCCTCCCACTCCCCCAAACCCTCCCCACCCAGCATCAACCCACTCCTGCAAATGAAATCACATCCAGAGCAAGTGTCTCTTCTTCCCCTGAGGCAAGAGAAAGCAGCTCCACTAGGAAAATGGGATCCAGAGGGACACAAGAGCTTCCAAGTCAGAGAAAGACCTGGCTCCAATTGCTAGGGGATCCACTCAAGGACGAAGGAGCCTACCAGCTTCATATGTGTAGTGAACCTAGGACCAGGTTACAGATTCTTATACTACTATCACCTACTCTTTTCTGGTTCTTAACCCTAACCCTAAAGTGTTTGTGCAAACACACCTTTCTTGTAATCAGTCACCACTTTCTTCACAGTACTTCTTTTTGGAACGCATTGGTATAGTAATTTTTTTCTCTTGTTTTTCTCTTGCAATAGTACAACCCAAACATTTTCACTATGTAGTTCACAAGCCTGCTTTACTTAGGAATGTAGGCACTACTCTTCTGGTGAAAGCAATTTTCACATTGTTAGGGATATTGCTTTGAGTATGGATAGGATTAGAGTTTTAGGTTTACAGGATTATGGCTAGAATTAGAGGGATAGGGCTATGTTTAAGGATAAGATTGTGTTCAGTTTAAGGTTAGAATAAGGGTTAGTGTTGGGTTGCTATAGTAAAATTTTGTGGAATATTGTGGTCAGGTAAGCTGAACATGTTACCCAAAAAAATGTATTGAAAAAAAATCTTGTAAAACCCTGTGCTTGTGAGTCAAAACAGTTGCAGATATTCTTGGTACACCTAGGCTATTGGTAAATTTTTATACCCAACATAACCCAGATCATCTCTCCTCTGTAAAATCTGATTTTTAAAAAGGTGGTGTTATATGGGATTGGGATGGAAAGACCCAGGAGGCCTTGAACAAACTAAGATAATTGCAGAACAAGCTAAACAGTTGTGTGCCCTGGCCCCACAATGTCCCTTTCTACTCAAGTCACCCACAGCCCTGAAGACTGTGGTTAGGACTTCTGGCAAAGACAGTCAGGACAGATAGTTCCAATAGAGTTTTGGTCTCAATTATGGAAGGGCACAGAAGCTCAGCATACAGACTTAGAACAGCAATTATTGGTAGTTGATAAGGCACCGCAATACTCCATTAGTGGCATCACTTCCCTTACTGCAAAAACTGCATATTACATGAAGGGATAGTTTGAAGGCCTTTCGGTCAAGCCTTTTTGGGGGGTCATGAAAACCCAAACACTATAAAAGTAGTACCTATACTTACAGCAGCTAGGGGTAGTGTTAGCATGCCCAATAAGCAATGCCACACAAATGGCACTGTAGCAGGTGGGCCTACTTCAAGCCACCGAGCCTCCCACCACCCACCATACCTCTTGTAATTAACTCTCCTGTCAAACCTGAGAAAGTGCTAGAAGGGACACCTCCAATTCCTGCTGATGTCTGGAACATGGATGGTACTAGCACAATCTCCAAACAAGAATGTGTGACAGTGGCAATACAAATAAAAACTGATGCTATATAACTGGAAAGAGGATAAAGGGAATTTACCCAATAGACTGATTTGAAACTTGTATGAATAGTAGTAACAGAAGGGCAGTGATTTGTGACCAACTACAGTGAGAGTTGCATAGTATTGAAACTCCTGATCTTATGGATGGCTCAATGGGAGAGGGGGTCAATGGCAACAGATTGGATGGTCCTTGTGGGAGCAACATATATGGAAATAAATATACAGTAAGGTACAACAGTAACTTGAGTCCTTTTTGTTTTATCATGTGAAATCCTTTTGCCTTCTGAGTCTCCCAGGGAATCAGGAAACTGATGCTCTCTGTTCTATAGTACCCCTTGAAGCAGCACACTAGATTCATATAAAGTCTGGACACCAGAGTATTGGGGGCTATGCAATAGGTGCAGCAAAACAGTTTAAGAACATGTGGAATGTTGCCCACTGGTTAGCACAACCATGATGGGCATGCCTCAGAGTGGCAGAGCCTCAAGGACTACATGTCCTGAAGAGTTCATGCTGTTATGGAACATCACACTCTTCTTGTTGCCTTCATGGTCACTACACCCCTCATAATCTATGAGTTGTGTGAAAACTCTAAGGAGGCATCAGGACCCTCATTGGGCAGTATCATTATTTCTTACATAACAGTGCTTGATCCTTTTTAAGCATTGCTGCTGGAGCAGATTACTGATTCAATCTGCACCCTTGGAACGAGTTTAGAGATGTAGATTGTTGCTAGTGATCACCATCCTTAGAAAGAATTTGGAGAGGTGGGTGTAAAATTAGGTTAAGATGTTTTTGTTAATGGCTCTTATGTAGAAAGTCTTAGGGAACAATTTGAAGTTCAGAAAGGCATACTCTTAATAGTTAGCTGGGGATTATTTGAGGCCAGGGAACAAGAGCAATGATAGCACAGCTGATACTAGCTGATGTAACTCTCTTGCTGAATCTGGGCTGGTGATCAAGGTGGTGATTAATTTTTGGACTCATTTTTACCCTCAGCTTCCTGATATAATTTAATAAAATATTGTTAATGAGTAGATACACACCCTGAGAATTTGAGGTAGAAATGACTGTTTTTTATAAAAATTTAGATTTGTGATTATTTTAAGATTTTTATAAGATTACTTGTTAAGTAATGAGATAACAGATCCTTCCATTGTAACTGCAAAATTCAGCCAGCCAATAAAGAGAAACTGGCTGTGAAAATTACCTTGCTTGCTTACACTTTGTTAATCTAGAACAAATTACTTAGTTAGAAATGTATGTGGGTTCTTGGGAATAATTTGTCTTCCACATTTTTTGACACATAATATGTAAAACATTTGAATATGTGAGGGTATTGGGAACATGTGTTTCTGTGTATACTCATTGTAATATTCATATAAGGAAAATATAGTGTAACCACATTGTGATTTTTGCACTGCTTGAAAGATTTTGCTTGGATGTATAAATTCTGGGAGAAAAAAATTGTTGGACCTTGCTCATTGGAGATTTACTCCATTCACAAAAGTGTATGTGTATGTATGTATGTATGTATGTATGTATGTATGTATGTATATATATATATATTATATATATATATGTGTGTGTGTATGTATGTATTATGTATCTATGTGTATGTGTGAAGCTGCTGGAGTTAGTTGAAGCTCCTTTAGACCACCATGTCGGTGTCTGTGTGTGTGTGTGTGTGTGTGTGTGTGTGTGTGTGATTCTTCTCCTGATTTTTTTTTATAAGTGCCCAAAGAATTTTTGCCACCCCCCAAAGAGTTTATTGCTGACCACAGGGAAGAATTGCTAACCTCGGGTGGATGGGGTGGGAGACAGTGGTGTATGTGAAAGAGTGTGTGTGTGGGCATGCAGGCTCAGTCTATATGGTGGGGAAGCCGTCACCCCTGCTTGGTAAGGCTTTCCAGGTATAGATAGGAGGAGGAGGAGTATTCACAACCCTGTAAGTAACCCTTCACCTGTGCTCTGTAGGAGGCCTCATAAAACCACTGGTATCTCAGTGTGAGTTTTGGTGAAATTGTGCTTTGGTTTGATTTGTTGTTGGAACCTTAGGAAGAAGGGTAGATACTGTTTCTGTCTCTCCCTGGGAAGTAATTTTAGACACCGAGTGAGTAAACAGAGTGTCCTGAATACGTATGGGCTGTCCTGATTACGGGCTGCAGCATAAATGAGGCTCAGACACTGAAGCAAAAGCATAAAGAAGCAGACAACAGGCATGCACATTTAGCGAATTCTTTCTGAGGTGGCTTACATTTTGTTGTCTGTGCCTTAGCTGCAGGTTCAAAACTACAGATTCTTGTGCCTGTGAATCTTTAATTACATAAGATAGGGTTCCAGGCTTTTGGCCTCAGGTGAGCATTGCTTTACTTTCCTGGCTGCTGGCTTTTATCAATGAGTAATGATGCCCTAGTTGTGCAACCTGTAGAAGGCCATAGCTGAAATACCCTGCTTCTACCTGCATATGCACACATCTGCACACACACATAAACATCTGCACACACACATACAGAAAGAGCTCTGCATACACACATATGCAACTACACATGCACACATACCTGCATATACACACATCTGCACACACACATGGTCACAAAGATCTACACACACCACACACACACACACACACACACACACACACACACACACACAGAAAGAGCTCTGCAGAGACACATACAAAACTGCATATACACATATACCTGCATATACACATATCTTCACACAAACATATACACAAAGATCTGCACACCCTCCCATCTACATAGACACATACATCTGCACACACAACTATATACGCACACACATCTGCATATCACACATACACAAGATAATAACTTTTTATAAGGAAGTTCATGGTCACGTTAGCTACATATTGGATTTTGAGGTTGGCTTGGATTGTTCAAAAACTTGTCTCTAAAATAAAATCTTTATTACAAAAAAAAAAAGAAATACCCTGCCTCTGGGCCTTTAACAAGACTAATAAGTATCTATCAAAATTCTGTAAATGTGAATTGAACTCTCCGCCTTCAACTTTCTCTAGACCTCTAAAATTCCGAGCAGCCAACTCTGCACAATCAGGTAGTTTTGATGCTTTTACATTCAATTTCACAAATATGACCTTTCTCCATAGTATCAGCCCAACTATGTTGGTAATACAGGGTTTTAGTGTCAGGTATCATGTTATTTCAATTAAATAAATATTGGATTTAGGAAAACATACAAAGTAAGTTATTGCACAGACATTATGATGTTTCCCTTCCTTCCTCTCTGGTTATGGCAACAGAGAACACAGGCTAATCCACACTGGTATTTTTTTCTGTGGTCCAGATTGACATGTTGTATCCTTTACTCTACACTCCCCCCCCTGTCCCCCGTTGTTGCTATCTAGAATCTCTGCCTCAGGACCCAGCCATACCACTTCTGGGTATACACCCAAATGCCTCTTCACGGAATCATAAGGAAGTTTCCTCATCTATGTTTATAGCAGCCTTATTTGTAATAGCTAGAAACTGGAAAAAACCCAGATGTCCCTCAACCAAAGAATGGGTCAAAAAACTGTGGTACATCTATACAATGGAATATTATTCAGCTATCAGGAACAATGAAATTATGCAATTTGCAGCCAAATGGATGGAACTAGAAAAGCTCAGCCTGAGTAAACTAACCCAGACTCAGAAGGACACATATGGCATCTATTCACTTATAGTAGGATTTTAGCTATATAGTAAAGGATATCGATACTACAACTAACACACCAAAGGGAACTTGGACATTTTTAATTTTTATTCTTTATTTATTTTTTATATATTAGTTATATTTTTTTCTATTTTTCAGACTTTTTTATCTATTGTATGCTTATTGGTTTGTTTGTTTAGTAGTTCTCTCTCACGGGCAACGAGACACTTTCACTGATGGTACTGCTTCATAGATCCCCAATGAATGAAGAGGCTCTTGGCCCTCATACGACCTCTCAACTGAGATGAGGGACTGTTATATAAGGACACCCCACCCCAGAGAAATGGGATGGAAGGGTTAGGAGGTAAATAAAAAAATGAAATGTGGTGTTTCGGCCTTTACTACTAATTGTCATAAACTGTTTAGGATATTAAGAAATGCAAACTAATGGTTATGCAAGCCGGTCATTCAGTTAGGTACTATGACAGCCTGTTATAGTTACTTTCTAAGCTAATCAGAAATAAACCGGCAAGAGACAAGCAACATCTGCTTACCCTAATATAAGAGATAGATAGGGCCTCTTCAAACACCTCAAGAGATCTGCAGAATATGGCATTCAAAGATGTTTTCGTAACTTTAGAATTTTTTATATCAAGACATATCAACTCCTGGCAGCACCCCCTATTCTCCTCCAAGTAGAAGATGAGCATCGAAGAATCTCCAGTGGGAGATGATTGAATTAGTCGCAAGCCTATCTCTTGGTAGGAAAAGCCCCTTGCCCCAACTGTAGACAGAATGCTGTCCAAAAAGGACAAAACCCGGAAGCAGGTAAGTCGACAGCCTAGTTCTGCCAAGACAGGGTAGGTAAGTCCTTCATAACCCCTGCTCTACAATCAATGTCTGTCAGAGAAACGGGGCCAAATGACTGAAGATCGATGCTGTAATGTATGGAGAGAAAATGGCAACTGTCCAGGCAGCCACAGGTATGTCATTTCTTAGTTTGGGAAGCTGCAGGCCCTGTACTTCCTATAAAATCAGATATATTTATCCCTCTCAGGTCTCTGAGGTGATTGAAGAACATACAGCTAGAGTCTCATAATTTAATTTTGAGTTGTTTAGGAGTCAAGAGAGTGTTATAGATCTAAGAAGATACTTTTAAAATTGTGTTGCAAGTTAGTATGAATGTTGAGCCAGATATAGAACTTTAAACTCATGGAGATGGTTAGATAGTAGAATGTTAAAGTCAGGTACCAAATACATATGGAGTGGTCATTGGGAATGTACGTTAAGCCATATAACCCTCATAACTGTGGCCTAATTACCTCTGTTGTACTGTATTGTATTTGTTATTATAAGAGAAAGAGCCATTTGGTGGACTGAAAGGGGAAACTGTAGGGGGAAATAAGATATACCTTAAACTTAAAAGAAAAAAAAAGGGAAGAGGATGGGGGGTTGAGGGTGGGAGGGTGGGACTGGAGGGGGAATAGGGAGGGGACTGCGATTGAGATGTAACTTGAAGAAATAAAAAATAAAGGAAAAAAAAGAAATTTAAACTGCAGAGGGAAGGGACCAGGTAATCTTTCTTTCACTAAACCCATTTTACAAACCTGACAGTGGCTCTACGTTCATTTTTGAGAATGAGTTTTGCAAGGAAAAGTCAATACACTTTCATTTTACTTTGAAACAAACAAATCTCTTGCGTACAGAAACAGGTGGTGATCTTGCTTCAAAAAGCAACGTGAACTGTTGTCAGGTCTAATGGCCAGAGGAAGATCCCATGGCAGTGGGGACATCCCAGTTCAGTCCGCTTGAGCCTTTAGGACAGGCTGAGTTTGTCCAAGAGGTTCTCAGCCAAGTGGTTCTCTGGTGCCCCTGTCTGGCACAGGTTGGTCATGTAGCCGCCCATCGTCTTGAGAGCATGGATCTGTTCATCCAGACAGGGTTCCTCCAGGAAATTGCAGAGGTGAGCATCACCTTTTCCCTTGGCCAGCTTGTGCACGTTGATCAGGCTCTGGTTGACGGTCATGACCTCCATGTGGAAGACACACTCCCTGGCCTGGAATCCCCATGCCAATTGTCTCGGTCTGGTTTCAAGATTCTGGGGAGGAAAACACTGCCTATTCAGCAGGAATATGAACATCTCTGCACTGAATAAACTCCAGGGTTTTAGACTATATCCTCTGGATGCTTTATAAAGCCGTTTCTCTGAATATCCCCAAAATACTATCTCTTTCAGCTTTCTGCTCTTTCTTTCTTTATTTGAATGGCAGCTCTCATCACTGACTTCAACTACTATTCACCTGACCCTTTGAGGACAGGGACAAGAGTCAGGTTAAAGGGTCATCAGTGCTCAGTGCTTTCAGTAAACAAGGCAAGTGTGTGATGACTTTCTCATCCATATCAGACTTTAAAATATAAGATTTTAAAATATTTTATCAGGATTACAGTGATAGGTTTTCTGGGTTTTGTTTTGTTTTGTTTTTTTGTTATGAATGAGGTCGGTGCCTGAAGAACAGAAGTTCTGATGCCTTTCTGTGGGTAATGCAATTATTCACGGAGACTCACAACCATCCAACCCTGTTTTTACTCCCATTGCCAGGAAAGTAGCTTTTTGTTGTTTATCCTTCAACTATTATTCAAAAGGTAACTAAATTTAGAATTTGGAATGTAGTTTTGTCTTCATTATAAATATATGTGCAACATTAGAGCAATCTCTTAACAGGGGGCTAATATTTCACTGCATTCATTAATATCACAACTAAAATGGATTTAAAAGTCCATTATGCATAAACTAATTCCTCCACATGGTTTGTAAGAGTACATCCATTTGTTTACTGTATTTCATTTTTAATTCTCGAAGGAAAATATAGTACTAGGATTTTTTTTCCTTCTGATCTTACCCTTTTTTATTTATCAACTAATTTCTGCAGCTTCCCAAACTAAGAAATGACATACCTGTGGCTGCCTGGACAGTTCCCATTTTCTCTCCATACATTACGGCATCGCTCTTCAGTCTTTTGGCCCTGCTTCTCTGACAGACATTGACTGTAGAGCAGGGGTTAGGAAGGACTTACCTACCCTGTCTTGGCCGAGCTAGGCTGTCGACTTACCTGCTTCCAGGTTTTGTCCTTTTTGGACAGCATTCTGTCTACAGTTGGGGCAAGGGGCTTTTCCTACAAAGAGATAGGCTTGTGACTAATTCAATCATCTCCCACTGGAGATTCTTCGATGCTCATCTTCTACTTGGAGGAGAATATGGGGTGCTGTCAGGAATTGATATGTCTTGATATAAAAAAATCTAAAGTTACAAAAACATCTTTGAATGCCATATTCTGCAGATCTCTTCAGGTTTTTGAAGAGGCCCTCTCTATCTCTAATATTAGGGTAAGCAGATGTTGCTTGTCTCTTGCCGGTTTATTTCTGATTAGCTTAGCAAGTAACTATAATAGGTTGTCATAGTACCTAACAGAATTACTGGCTTGCATAACGATTAGGTTTGCATTTCTCAATTATCCTAAACAGTTCATGACAGTTAGTAGTAAAAGGCTGAAACATCACATTTCATTTTTTTTTTCTTTACCTCCTAACCCTTCGATCCCATTTCTCTGGGGTGGGGTGTCCTTATATAACAGTCCCTCATCTCAGTTGAGAGGTCGTATGAGGGCCAAGAGCCTCTTCATTCATTGGGGATCTATGAAGCAGTACCGTCAGTGAAAAGTGTCTCGTTGCCTGGGAGAGAGAACTACTAAGCAAACAAATCAATAAGCATACAATAGATAAAAACACTAAAAAATAGAAAAAATATAAGTAATATATAAAAATAAATAAAAATTAAAATAAGAAGTCTATGTCCAAGTTCCCTTTGGTGTGTTAGTTGTAGTATTGATACCTTCTATTATATAGCTAAAATCCTACTATAAGTGAATAGATGCCATATGTGTCCTTCTGAGTCTGGGTTAGTTCACTCAGGATGAGCTTTTCTAGTTCCATCCATTTGGAGGGAACTCCCAACCAATGACAGTCCCAGGTTGAGACCCATGCCATGTGAGGTAGCCCATCCCTGACACTATTAATGTTATTCTTCTATCCTTGCATAAGGCAATATGGGATCTCCAGCATGACAGACTTGCATGACCATTAGTTTGCATTTCTTAATTATCCTAAACAGTTTATGACGATTAGTAGCAAAAGGCCAAAACTTCACATTTCATTTTTTTCTTTATCTCCTGACCCTTCCATCCCACTTCTCCGGAGTGGAGTGTCCCTATATAACAGTCCCTCATCCCAGTTCAGAGGTCATATGAGGGCCAAGAGCCTCCTTGTACAATGGGGGTCTATGAGGCAGTACCAGCAGTGAAAAGTGTCTCATTGCCAGAGAGAGAACTAAAAAACAAACAAATAAATAAGCAGACAAACAGATAAAAAAAGACTAAAAGATAAAAAGTCTATGTCCATGTTTCCCTTTGGTGTGTTGGTTGTAGTATCGATATCCTCTACTATATAGCTAAAATCCTACTATAAGTGAATAGGTGCCATATGCATCCTTCTGAGTCTGGGTTAGCTCACTCAGGATGAGCTTTTTTAGTTCCATCCATTTGGCTGCAAATTGCATAATTTCATAGTTCCTGATAGCTGAATAATATTCCATTGTGTAGATGTACCACAGTTTTTTAACCCATTCTTCGGTTGAGGGACATCTGGGTTGTTTCTAGTTTCTAGTTATAACAAATAAGGCTGCTATAAACATAGATGAGGAAACTTCCTTATGATTCCATGAGGAGGCTTTTGGGTGTATACCCAGAAGTGGTATGGCTGGGTCCTGAGGCAAAGCTATTCCAGGTTTTCTAAGATATTGCCATACTGACCTCGATAGTGGTTACACAAGCCTGCACTCTGACCAGCAATGGAATAGTGTTCTCCTTTCTCCATACCCTCGCCAGCATGTGCTGTCATTTGAGCTTTTGATCTTAGCCATTCTGACAGTTGTGAGATGGAATCTCAGAGTCGTCTTGAGTTGCATTTCTCTGATGATTAAGGATGTTGATCATTTCTTCAAGTGTCTCTCAGACATTAGGGATTCCTCCTTTGTGAATTCTCTATTTAGCTCTGTCCCCCATTTTTTAATTGGATTATTTGGTTTCTTGGCATTTAATTTCTTGAGTTCTTTGTAGATTTTGGATATTAGCCCTCTGTCAGATGTGGGGTTGGTGAAGGTTTTCTCCCAGTCTGTAGGCTGCCGTTTTGTTCGAATGACAGTGTCTTTTGCCTTACAGATGCTTTTCAGTTTCATGAGGTCCCATTTATTGATTGTTGATCTCAGGTCCTGAGCTGTTGGTGTTCTGTTGAGGAATTTGTCACCTACGCCAATGAGTTTGAGGGTTTTTCCCACTTGTTTTTCTAGTAGATTTAGTGTGACCGGCCTTATGTTAAGGTCTTTGATCCACTTGGACTTATGTTTTGTACAAGGTGATAAGTATGGGTCTAATTTCATTCTTTTACAAGTGGACATCCAGTTGGACCAGTACCATTTGTTAAAGATACTGTCCTTTTTCCATTGTGTGGTTTTGGCTTCTTTGTCCAAAATTAGGTGGCCATAGTTGTGTGGGTCCATTTCTGGGTCTGTTCCTGTTGTCTTCAAGGCTTGGATCCAAAGGAGGCACTTTGGTGTAGCAGTCGAATTGCCTGACTCTACTCCTGTAAAGTTTGTTTTTCCGCCCTGCCTCTCCAGTGGAGACTTCACTTATCCAGGGAGTGGAGCTGTATACACTTAAGCTCTGGCTTCCTGCCGGAAGTGCCCGTAGTAGCAAAAATGTCCAATAATAATAGTAAAGACTTCACAGTTTGCCCAGGGTTGGATCCTGTGGTGGGTAAATCCACCTTGACCCCCTGGAGGCGGCTCTGGAAACTGGCAATTGGCCTCACGGTCGACCAAGTTCGCGTACACCGCAGTGGGTTGCAATCTGCAGCCGGATGGGTACTCTACAGCTGAGTATGAATGCTGAGTTAGATATAGAACTTCAAACTCATGGAGATGGTTATAATAGAATGTTAAAGTCAGATGCCAAATATATATGGACTGGACATTGGGAATGTATGCTAAGCCATATAACTCTCATAATTGTGGCCTATTTATTTCTGTTGTTTTGTATTGTATTTATTGTTATAAGAGAAAGAACCATTTGTTGGACTGAAAGGGGGAGCCATTGGGGGGAAAAGATATACCTTAAACTAAAAAAAAAAATGGGTAGAGGATGTGGGGTTGTGGGGGAAGAGGGTGGTGGAAGGGTGGGACTGGAGAGGGGAGTAGGCAGGGGATTGTGATTGAGATGTAACTTGAAGAAATAAAAAATAAATTATAAAATAAAATAAAATACTCTGTTGGGGTAGTGTTAAGCATTCTAAATGTTAATTGGTCCTGTTTGCTGTCTGTTACTTATATTGACTCTGATTGGTTAAATAAAATGCCGAGGCCTGAGATTGGGCAAAGACAGAGAAAGTTGGGACTTCCTGAGATTAGAACAGGAAGCCTGCACTTCAGACAGAGGATTCACACATTCCAGCCAGCAGCAGGAAGAAGAAGATATTCCAGCCAGGAGCAGCAGGAAGGACGCACACACCATGGGTTAGAAAACAAGAACCTCATTCCACATGGCCAGAAACATCAGCATATTGTGGAGAATGGCAGTTCAAGGGGACGTATGTATATATGGGGTCATATTTGGGTAATATAATTAAGAGCTAGCTTAGATAGGCCAGGATTGCACAACTCAGGCCAAGGCTTCTTAATATCCACATAGTGTCTGTGTGCTCATTATAATGGCGGAACAAGGATTAACTGCCACCAAATCAATTAACCATAATATAAATACTAGTAAGTAATTTAATTAATATTATTTACATACTCTTTTATATCTTTTAAAAATTTTTATTGTGAATTTGACAATCTCACATCATGAAACCCAATCAGGCTTACCTCCCTATCCTCCCATGAATGCCCCTTCTCATCAATGACTCCCACCAACACAACAACAAAAGATAAAGAAAGAAAAAATTCCATTTTGTGTTGTCCACACACTCACTGGACCATGATCAAACACCTAGTTGCCAATTCCCCAAGGGAAGGTGAGTCTTTCTCAGCCTCAATCCATGGCAGAAGCCTTCACTATGGAGAACCATGTGGTGGCTGGTAAGGGTCAGAGCCAGCATATCCACAACATGCCCGAAAGAGATGAAGACAGGTGGGGGGCTAGATCAACCACGAGTCCATACCATGCTTGTGCATATGGGTAAGGAGTGGGGCCAGCTCTCTCATACCCATGAACATTAACATAGCTTCAGTCAGCATCCCAGACCTCAGATAACTGCATGGCCTTTAGAAGTATTATGAGCCACAGACATCAACATGAGTGATATTATCATGACAACTGAGGCACTCGTGGCCCTCAGCATTTTCAAAGACTATGGTCCTCTACATGACCTCAGATGGCTACACATGTCATTCATATCTAGATGTCCCCCTAAGGCAGTAAAGCTCAAGGATCTCACACAGCATCAGTCAGCTGCACAGACTACATACATCCTCATGGAGTTCAGGTTTTCTCCTGGCCTAACGCAACAGCATGGAATACATACACCAAGGCCTCCAGTGGCATAACAGATCATGGTGGTCATTCAAGGACATCCAATCAAGAAAGTGACTCTTTCCACACATCAGCACTTCGTTGTTGCCCAGAGCCAGGGGAATCCTGCAGCCAGGCATCAATGCTGTTCATGGGCTAAAACTACATCTATATAAGCTACAGGCTGCTTCCCAAATCTCTTCATACCCTGTGCCCCAATTTTTCTATATTTCCTATCTCTCCATAACGTATTTGTTCATCACAGTGGTTCCTATCACATGCACTGCAAAGGCCAACGTAGGGGGAGGGCCTGGTAACTTTAAAAAAACATCAACAGGGCATTTGGATTGCTTCCTAAGAGGCCTTCCCTCAGTAGATGCAGAGTCTCACAGTCAAATATTATGTGAAGCTTGGAAAGTCCTGTGCAAGAGGGAGAGTGAGGATTGGAGGAACCAGACGAATAAGGGACAACACAAAAACAAGTCCCACAGAATCAACTGACAGGGACTTCATGCAGGCTAGCAGAGATCAAGGAGCCTGTAGGTGTTTGACCTAAGACCTCTGCATATATGTTATGGCTTAGTAGCTTAGTGTTCTTTTAGGACTCCTAATAGTTGAGAGTACAGTCTCTCTTTAACTCTTTTGCTTTCTTGTGGGATCCTCGTCCTCCTACTGGGTTGCCTCATCCAGCTCTGATGTGATTGTATGTGACTGGTCTTATTGTAGCTCGATATGCCCTATTTGGTTTATATTCCTGGGAGTCCTGCTCTTTTTGAGTTGAGGAGGGGTGGATCTGAGGGAGAGGGCTGGTGTGGGAAAGAGACTGAGGAGAGGGGAGAAGGGAGGAACTGCAGTTGAGGCATAATATATGTGAGAAAAATACATACACACATACATGCATACAAACATACATACATGCATACATATGAACATGCACACATACATACATATATACATACACAAATGATAATTTTAAAATAATAAATAATAGAGCCCTTCATCCTGAGTCTTAAGCCATCCTGGTTATAAAGCCTTACATACTAAAACATATCATAAAAAGTTTGTTTCAACCCTGAATATCATGTTTACAATATGATGGGTAATAATTTCCTGTCTAATTATGACACATCAATGAATTATGTAATTATTCTCAAAAAAATTAGTTCTTGTGGTATTGTTCACTAATTTGATTTTCTGTTGAATTTTGTTATTTATTGTTTTTTTTTTCTTTTTTTGAAACATGATTTCACTATGTAGCCCCGGTTATCCTAGAACACAATATATATACTAGGCTGGCATTGAACTCACAAAAATTCATCTGCCTCTGCTCCCCAAGCCCTAGATTTAGCAGTGTGCACCACCAAGCCTGGCTGATCACATTTAACATTGTATTTTTTTAGTGTGTGTGTGTGTGTGTGTGTGTGTGTGTGTGTGTGTGTGTGTGTGTGTGTGTGTGT
>CAJQZJ010033324.1:105800-118893 GCA_907164525.1 Lophiomys imhausi | reverse complement strand
GATTGCCATTTTTATTATGTTGATCCTACCTATCCATGAACAAGGGAGATCTTTCCGTCTCCTGATATCTTCTTCAATTTCTTTCTTCAGGGTCTTGAAGTTCTTATCATACAGGTCTTTCACTTGCTTGGTTAGAGTTACCCCCAGGTATTTTATATTATTTGTGGCTATTGTGAAGGGTGTTGATTCCCTTATTTCTTTCTCAGCCCGTTTATCTTTTGTGTAAAGAAGGGCTACTGATTTTTTTGAATTTATTTTGTATCCGGCCACCTTGCTGAAGGAGTTTATCAGCTGTAGAAGTTCTCTGGTGGAATTTTTGGGGTCACTGATGTATACTATCATATCATCTGCAAATAGGGATACTTTGACTTCTTCCTTTTCAATTTGTATCCCCTTGATCTCTTTTAGTTGTCTTATTGCTCTAGCTAAAACTTCAAGTACTATGTTGAAGAGATATGGAGAGAGTGGGCAGCCTTGCCTTGTCCCTGATTTTAGGGGAAATGCTTTAAGTTTCTCTCCATTTAGTTTGATGTTGGCTATTGGCTTGCTGTAAATTGCTTTTATTATTTTTAAGTATGGTCCTTGTATGCCTGATCTCTCTAAGACTTTTATCATGAAAGGGTGCTGTATTTTGTCAAAAGATTTTTCAGCATCCAATGAGATGATCATGTGGTTCTTTTCTTTCAGCTTTTTATGTGGTGGAATAGATTGATGGATTTTCTAATGTTGAACCACCCCTGCATGCCTGGGATGAAGCCTACTTGATCATGGTGTATGATACTTTTGATGTGATCTTGGATCCGGTTTGCAAGTATTTTATTAAGTATCTTTGCATCCATGTTCATAAGGGAAATTGGTCTGAAATTTTCTTTCTCCGTTGGGTCTTTGTGAGGTTTAGGTATCAGGGTAACTGTGGCCTCATAGAATGTGTTTGGCAGTATTCCTTCTGTTTCTATGTTGTGGAAGAGTTTGAAGAATATTGGTGTTAGCTCTTCTTTGAATGTCTGGTAGAATTCTGTGCTGAAACCATCTGGGCCTGGGCTTTTTTTCGTTGGAAGACTTCTAATGACTTCTATTTCCTTAAGGGTTATAGGACTGTTTAATTTGTTTACCTGTTCTTGATTTAACCTTGGTAGGTGGAATCTATCAAGAAAATTGTCCATTTCATTTAGATTTTCCAATTTTGTGGAGTACAAGTTTTTGAAGTAGGACCTAACGATTCTTTGGATTTCCTCAATGTCTGTTGTTATTTCTCCCTTTTCATTTCTGATTTTGTTGATTTGGATATTTTCCCTCTGCCTTTTAGTTAGTTTAGCTAAGAGCTCGTCTATTTTGTTGATTTTCTCAAAGAACCAGCTCTTGGTTTTGTCGATTCTTTGTATTGTTCTTTTTGTTTCTAAGTTGTTGATTTCAGCCCTGAGTTTGATAATTTCCTCTCATCTGCTCCTCTTGGGAGTGTTTGTTTCTTTTTTTTTCCTAGCTCTTTCAGGTGTTCTTTTAGGTGGCTAGTATAGGAATTCTCCAGTTTCTTTTTGAAGGCACTTAGTGCTATAAACTTTCCTCTTAGCACTGCTTTCAATGTGTCCCATAAGTTTGGGTATGTTGTGCCTTCATTTTCATTGAGTTCTAAGAAGACTTTAATTTCTTTTTTTATTTCTTCCCTGACCCAGAGGTCATTGAGGAGAGAGTTGTTCAGTTTCCATGTTTTTTCAAGCACTCTGTTGTGTTGGTTATTGTTGAAGCCTAGCTTTAGTCCATGATGGTCTGATAAGTTACAAGGAGTGATTTCAATTTTCCTGTATCTGTTGAGGCTTGCTTTGTGACCGACTATATGGTCGATTTTGGAGAAGGTTCCGTGAGGTGCCGAGAAGAAAGTGTATTCTTTTTTTGGGGGGTGAAATGTTCTGTAGATATCAATTAGGTCCATTTGATTCATGACATCTGTGAGGTTCATTATTTCTCTGTTTGGTTTCTGCATTGTTGATCTGTCCAGTGGTGAGAGTGGTGTGTTAAAGTCTCCCACTATTAATGTGTGAGGTTCAATGTGGGATTTGAGCTTCAGTAGTGTTTCTTTAATGAATGTGGGTGGTCTTACATTTGGGGCATAGATGTTTAGTATTGAAATTTCATCTTGGTGGATTTTTCCTTTGATGAGTATATAGTGTCCTTCCCCATCTCTTTTGATTAATGTTGGTTGAAAATCCAATTTGTTGCATACTAGAATTGCTACTCCAGCTTTTTTCTTGGGTCCATTTGCTTGGTATATCTTTTTCCAGCCCTTTACTTGGAGATAATGTCTATCTTTTTTGCTGAGGTGCGTTTCTTGTAAGCAGCAGAATGCGGGATTCTGTTTTTGCATCCATTCTGCTAGCCTGTGCCTTTTTATTGGGGAATTGAGTCCATTGATGTTGAGAGTTATTAATGACCAGTGATTGTTACTTCCTGCCATCTTGATGTTGGTGGAAATAGTCTGTGAGTGACCTTCATTTCTTTTGTTTTTGCTGCAGGCATGCTATTTGCTTCCTGTGCTTTCTTGTGCGTAGTTAACCTCTTTGGGTTGAAGTTTTCCTTCTAACATCTTCTGTAGAGCTGGATTTGTGTATAGATATTGTTTGAATTTAGCTTTGTCATGGAATATCTTGTTTTCTCCATCTATGTTGATTGACAATTTTGCAGGGAATAGTAGTCTGGCCTGGCATTTGTGGTTTTTTAGGGTCTGCAAGATGTCTGTCCAGGCCCTTCTGGCTTTTAGAGTCTCTGAAGAAAAGTCAGGTGTGATTCTGATAGGTTTGCCATTATATGTTACTTGACCCTTTTCCCTAGCAGCTTTTAAAATTCTTTCTTTGTTCTGTACATTTAGTGTTTTGATTATTATGTGGCGGGAAGATTTTCTTTTCTGGTCTAATCTATTTGGGGTTCTGTAAGCTTCTTGTACAGTTATAGGCATCTCTTTTTTTTAGATTTGGGAAATTCTCTTCAATGATTTTGTTGAAGATATTTTCTGGTCCATGGAGGTGGGACTCTTCTCTTTCTTCTATTCCTATTATTCTGAGATTCCATCTTTTCATTGTGTCCTTGATTTCCTGAAGGTTTTGTGTCAGGACTTTTTTAGATTTGACATTTTCTTTGACAGATGTATCCATTTCTTCAATTTTATCCTCTGAGCCTGAAATTCTTTCTTCCATCTCTTGTATTCTGTTGGTGATGCTAGTGTCTGTAGTTCCGATTCTTTTCTTAAGGTTTTCCAGTTCTATGGATGTCTCAGATTGGATTTTCTTCATTGCTTCAACTTCCCTTTTCAGGTCTTCCATTCCTTTAAGCGCTTTATTCATTTCTATCACCTCCTTTGCAGTACTTTGTTGTTGCTCTCTGAGGTATTTGATTTCCTCCCTTAGGCATTCTATTATTAATATAAGTGTAGGATTAAGGTCATTTTCCTTTGCTTCAATTGGGTTCAGCTGTCCAGAGTTGTCTGTAGCATTATTGCTAGGATCTGGAGACATCCTATTGTTTTGGTTTTTTTTTTACCATGTTCTTGCGCTGACCTTTTGTCATCAGATATACCCAGGTGTTATCTGTTTGTTTCTTTTGTTACCTGACCTTGGTGCTCAGGAAAACTCCTTGCCCTGGGGGTTGGCTGATCCTGAGATCCTGGTGTTTACCTCCAGATGGCGGGCAGGTTCCTGTAATAGACTGATTGGCTCTCGGAGAGAAGGGTGGCTGCTGCTCTCTTCAACTGCTTGTGACCCAATTGGACCAATATAGGGGTAATTGGAGTGGGGAGAGGGCTTGCCTCTGAGGATCTGGGAGCTGACAGGTCTCCTCAGAAAGGCAGGTAGAACTGTGGTTGGGTCTGTGTTCTCCTCTCGCTGACCCAGTCGTTCTGGCTCCCCAGCTAGGCTGACTATGAAGGCAGAGAGCTCCACCCATAACAGATGCCGGCCTCAGTGAGCCTGTTGCTGACTGCCTCAGATGCTTGGGTGCTAGGGTGAGTGACCCACCCGCCCCTGTATTTGTGGAGAACACACTGTCACGGGCTCTGTTTGCAGGCAGTCTTGGCTCCTAATTGCTTTGCTGTGACTGGGTTAGGTCTCTGCCTCTCCGCTATAGTGCACACTGTGCCACCATGTTGGAATCTCCGGAAAAAAATAATCTCACTTACCTTTGCTCTTGTGGTGCAGCTCGAGTGCAGGCTGGATATCAGGCAGACAGGCGGGGCCACTGGTCTGTGGCTGGAGCCGTGGGCTGGATCCGCTCCTGGGCTAGATCTCTAGCCAAAGCTCCTCTCCAGACGGGCGATGTAGCTGGCTGATCTCAGGGTTGTGTTCCCGGGAAGTGCATGGGCTCTTTTACCTGGTGACCGGTCTCAATGTTCGCAGTGGGAATTCAGACACCATCTGTGTTTCACTGTAGGCTAGGGGACCTCACATTCACTCCACAGTGACTAATCTCATTCACCTACTACTCAGGTGCACTGCTCTATGGTCGGTGCCATCTTGGATCTCTCCACCTATATATTCTTACAGGAGACATTTCTTTTATATTTTCTGCATACTATGTAAAGTATGCATTGTTATTTGAACTGAGTCTTTTTTTTTTCTCTAAAGGATTTCCCTCCATTCTAGATGTTGGAAAACAAGTATGTTTAAGTTAACATTGTTCATTAAGACTAGCATTTTATAGGTTTTAATTTTATTCTTTCCCCAGTGCCTGCCTCTTTAAGAGTGAAAATTCCAGCCGGGCGGTGGTGGCGCATGCCTTTAATCCCAGCACTTGGGAGGCAGAGGCAGGCGGATCTTTGTGAGTTCGAGGCCAGCCTGGTCTACAAAGTGAGTCCAGGACAGCCAGAGATATTCAGAGAAACCCTGTCTCAAAAAAACAAAAAAAAAAAAAGAGTGAAAATTCCTTCCGAATAAAGTTCAATCAATCAAACATATTGCTGTTCCTGGAGATTATTTCAGACTTTCTCATGTCCTATGTAAAGTTAACTGTGAGAAAATAACAAGAAAAATTAGTATCTACAGAAAAATCAGGGTGGATTTCTGCTGGGCCTATGACATTTGACACCAAGTCTGGGATACATGATTATATATTTTTTCCTTGTTGACTTATTGATTTGATTTTTACTTGTCTAATGTTTATTGAACTATAACAATGTACCATGATTTGCTCTAAATATTGATTTTTATTTTTTCTTTAGTATTATTATTAATTTTTTTTATATCCTGACCACAGTTTCCCCTCCCTGTCCCTCCCCTACCACATCCCCTCTGTTCCCCCATCCACTCCTTCTCCATTTTCCTTCAGAAAGAGTAGTCTTCCTAGGGATATCAACTGAATATGGCATATCAAGTTACAATAAGACTAGGCACACACTTCATATCAAGGCTGGACAAGGCAATCCAGTAGGAAGCAAAGGGTACCACAAGCAAGCAAAAGAGTCAGAGATAGCCCCTGCTCCTGTTAGATGCCCCCACAAGAACACCAAGCTACATGACCATAATGTTTGTACAGAGGGCATGATGCAAGCTCCCTGATTGTCAGTTCAGTCTCTGTGAGCCCCAATGAGCCTAGGCTAGTTGATTCTATGGGTTTTCTTGTGGTGTCCTTGACCACTCTAGCTCCTACAATCCTTCCTTCCCTCTTCCATAGGATTCCACAAACTGCACCTATTGTTTGGAAACAAAAGCAGACACATTAGGCTGAATATTGATTTAAGTGATATGATTTCAGACTGATATAGTTAGGTATGTTTTTCTCAAAGAATATGTATTTAACTAATGCATAAAAATTATCTTAGATCCTGTTAAATGCAGAGTCAAATTTGAAGGAAAATAAATATGTATGTAATATTAAAGTGTACTTCCAAAACTGCTTCTGTTGCAAGAAGAATCATGAGCACCAAGTTGTTGCTTTTCCTTGAGTTTGTGTTACCAACATTATGATGTTTAAAAATACTTTGCAAAACTAAACAACATTCATATGATATACACACATACAAACACACACACACACACACACACACACACACACACACACACTCATACACAGACAGAGAAAATAAATATTGAATAACATTTTAAGGATCAAATAGAGAAGATCTATAGTAAGAAAATGTTACTGATAAGTGTAAGTTTTAGTGAGGATTTCCAGAAGCAAACACATGAAGCGAGGCCTGGGTGGAATATACAATATATAGTGCATTGGAAGGTGATTCCAAGAGACATAACTAGAGGAGTGGGAAAATGAAGCTGAGAAGAAATAAAATCTAGTAAACATTGGTTAATGAGCACATGGTGCTTGAGGACAACTGGAACTCAGTGGCTCTACAGAGTGTCAGACTATATGAAATATAAAGGCACATGCTTGGTTGCCTTAACCTATGGTTCAATGTCTTGTTCCTCATTCTTTGAGGACTTCATGAGCTCTCTAGAACCTGTGTCTGCCCAGGTATGGATTTTGCTCAGTCCTATTCTCATACACAGAGAATGGTGTCTTCCTTCAGTTGACTCCATGGTAGGATAATACCATATGGATAGTTTCCTCCTTTTCAAATACATTTGAATTTTTAAAAAAATGTTTCTTTATTAATTCAAGTTACATCTCCGTCATAGTACCCTCTTTCCACCCCTCCTGGTTCCACCCTCCCACACTCACCTCCCTCTCCCTCCCATCCCACTCCTCCTATATGGAGTGTCCTTACATATCATTTGAATTTTTTAAATCACAAAGATAATGCATTTGTAGAAATGGCAGTTCACTGTAAGCCATTATTGAGAACTCAACAAGGTGCAGAAAATGTGGATTGGAGAGGCACTTTTGATATTTCTGAGAATTGTACCCAAATGTTCTCTTAACCAGTATATAGTCGAAAAGTCATGATAAATATTCTGTATAATTTGAGACAAATTCATACAAAATTGGCAATGCTTTCTTATTAAACCTTCATATTGTATTCTTATATCTTTAGAAAAAACTTTTGTTCCCTCAACCTATTCCCTCAACCATTCTTGCAACTGATCTCTGCTATAGTAAATGAGATACACTTATGGAGAGTGTAAGAAATGTTGAAAAAAAATCTATCTTTTCTCTCAAATATTGTGAAACAATTTTTGTGCTTACCCCTTATCCCTCTCTACTGAACATTCACACGTGCATAATCTTGTTTACTCAACTCATTAGATGTCTTATAATAAGGTTTTTGATAAAACAATCTTATGTCTGTTTCCACTCTCTTTCACACATACCCTTCCTTGTGATCATTTTGTTAAAGGAAGAGATGTTTGTTCAGGAAGATGTAACCATCCTGAAATGATTAAAACTGTTTAGACACCCTGTACCCACTCCTCAAATTCTTTCTCTTCTTTAAGTGTCATTTTTTGAACTATATGATTGGGTGTAGATTGTGAGTTTTATCCTTAGGCCATGAAAAACAGCCAAATCCCCAACTTTTGGAATAAAAGCCAGATGCCACCTTAGCTATATGTTTGCTTGCCCCTCCTCTTTGGCAAACTGTATATCCTTCAGTTCAGAAGTATATTTTGGCTTAGTGAGATACTTTAATTAGAATGATTGTCTCTTTCTCTGTAACCCTGAGAATAATTCTACCAACAGCATCCTCTATCACCTAATGTTCGCCTTCCTCCAATAACTGTCTCTCTACCTACTGCATTGGATATAGTGGTGATTTCAGAAGCTGGAAATAGGAATTGGGAAACTTCTTAGGCCAGATTACTCCATAGAAATCATTGTACTATGATCCTGGAATGCTGGCAATCACATGCATATTTACATGCATAAGAACTTTAGTGGATTTTGGTGATGATGAGAATAGGAGATAGAAAATATCAATAGGGAAGGGACCTCAAAGTAGCTCAGTTTGCAGAATTTCCTTGCTGGAAGCCAGAACAAAAGAAAGTTCCAGCTTATTGTTTATTTCCTAAATGAGCATCTCTGCCTAAGGGTACTATGTGCCATGTGACTGAAACTAACATTAGGCACCTAGGCACATGGCTGGGCAATGGACTGCCCAGCTTATTCTCTTCCTTATACTTCACCTTACTTTTGGCCCCAGATCACTTTAAAAATCCCCAGACTAGCAATTTGATAGTATACTATCTCCTGTTACCATTTCTAATATACAGCTACCTTGCTTTCTTTCTCTCTTTTCCTCCCTTCTTATTTCCCCTCCCTCCCTCCTTCTCCTTCTCTCCTTCTCTTTTTAAGAGCCCACCTATGAGCCTATAAACTTGCCTCTAAAACTCATCTTCTGTCTGTGAATTATATTCTTTGAATTCTCAAGGCAAGAACCTGAAAGCTGGCCAGTCATGGTGGCTCATGCCTTTAATCTCAGCACTCAGAAGGCAGAGTCAGGCAGATCTCTGTGTGTTCAAGGCCAGCCTGGTCTACCAATCAAGTCCAGGACATCCAGGGCTTGTTAAATAAGAACCTTGAAAATAAGAACCTAAAAGCCACTGGCTTGGGATGGCTTGGGCACCTATTGTATTTCCAGGACATAGCACCCTGAGATAGGCTCCATTGTTCTCAAAGATAGTCCAATATTCCCTATTAGTGCCACAAGCATATAATTCAAGCAGTCACTCAGCACTTCTGAGGCTGAAGCAGAAGAAGCATGAGCAGTATTTTCCAGTTCCATGTCTGAGTCTGAGTTGTCATAAGGAATAATCATAGACTCAGTGCCTTAAGCAACAGAAGTTTGTTTCTCACAGCTTTGACAGCTAAAAATATGAGATCAGGATATCACCATGGTTCATTTCTAGCATAAGTTTTCTATCTGATTTGCAGATGGGAATTTTCACACTGTATGAACTCATTTGAGGGAGAAGAAAGGGAGAGAAGGAGGAAGGGAGAGAGAGTTGTTCTGCCTGTCTGTTGTTTCTTCTTATAATCTTATAATGGCCATCTGACTATGGCCCATCTTTATGCTATAATTTAAATATAGTTGTATCTTGAAGTTCTATCTTTACAGTTTGAAGAAACCTTCAACATATGAATTTGAGGCATAAATAAATAGAAATACTAATTTTATAACTTTCTATCTCTTGACTTCCAAAATTCATGTGATTTTCATTCTTTTTTAAAAAAATAAGGTCTCGAGAAGCCTCAAGTTGAAGTAGAAGAAGCCTCCAGGAGAAGAAACAAAGAGCATGAAGGAAGACACATGCCATGGGTTAGAGAAAAGAACCTCATTCCACATGGCCTGGAACATCAGCATAGTGTGAAGAACAGCCCAGGGGACATATATACATTATATGGATCTTTACTCAGAAATAGAATTAAGAGCTAGCGTAGATGGGCCAAGATTGCTCAATTCAGGCCAAGGCTTGTTGAAATGTGTGATGTCTCTGTGCGCTTATTTATAATGACTGGTTAAGGATTAAGAGCTGCCAATCAATTAACAATAATATAAATATTGTTGAACAATTTAATAATTGTTTCTACAAATGGCACCCAACTATGGCAATTAGAAACCAGGCTTACAGCCTGAGAAGGCCTGGATAAAAGGTAGTTTCCTAGCCAAAGAGTATGGAGCTGATCCCACACACATTTCAAAGGAGCAGCTCCCTTAAAAACTACTGCCTTGCAGCAAAGGTGGAAAGCTTAGCTCTCCTTATGTGCTAAAAACCAGCAGCCTTCTAAACAGAGCTTGAGAGTGGAAATAAATGCTTAGATTAAAAATGGAGGAATTCATAATGCTTCAATACGTTTGGATTTCAATTGAGTTTGTTTCTCTTAGCATGCAAATGATTTTTACCCTGACAATTGTGGTTCTCTGTATTTCTTTTTTTGAGAAAGTTCAGACTAGGATAGGCTTAAAGGAAAGAATTTACAGGTGGAATGCTAAATTATCAGCCTTGACAATGGGGAAAGGAGGAGGTCCTTCCTGGTATATAATACAAAATTGATGACAGCTGGAGCTCAGAGCTCTCTGGCTACTAGATGCTTGTCAGGTCTTTCTGGGATGGGCACACCAATGAAATACAGTTGCAACTAGATTCTAAGGAATAATGAACAGAGCTTTAATTGCAGCATTGGATGTCATGGTTAGACCAAGGCTTTTGGAATGTTGTTTCTTTGCTTGGTTTTTGGTTAGATATCTTTAGATGTTCTATATTGGGAGGTAGAAAGGATATTTTCTGGTTTGGCATTGCTAAAACAGAAGAGATTTTTGAAGATGTTGGGCAGATTTCGAATTGTCACTACAGTTCAAAGTTGCTCTTGGGGTTACAGAATTACTAATATCTGGGATTTAAGTAAAATATTTGAGCAGAGTGGTACTGGCACACACTCTTAATCCCATCAAACTAGAGGAAGAAACAGGCAGATCTCTGAATTTTAGACCAGCCTGATTTAAACAATGAAGGAAGGGAAGGAACCCTGCTGATAAGATAAGGCTGCTTACTAAAGACAGTCTAGAATTCAAAAATGACATTTTCCCTTGATGTTAAGTTTAATAATATCCTTAATGATCTAATGGATAAATACACATAATCTTAAATTTACATAAAGAGAAAGGAGTGAGAAGCCAGTCTCCTTAGGTATGGAGCTCCCACTGGAGAACTGGTTTCAAGAGGCATTTTGTCCCTAAAGGAAATTTGTTAATTTCTGGGTATGGTGGTGAATGCCTTTAATACCAGCACATGGGAGGCAGAGGCAGGCTGATGTCTGTGAGTTTAAGGCTAGCCTGGTCTACAAAGTGTGTCTAGAACACATATACACAGAGAAATCCTGTCTCAATAAGAGAGAGGGTGGGAGAGGGAGAGGGAGAGGGAGAGGGAGAGAGAGAGAGATATTGATTCTGTTAGTCAATGTAAGAAAAGCTAACATAAAATAGCATAATATGCCATTCAACACCAACCTCCTTAAGAATGGGGTTTCCATGGGAGAATTGGAACTCAAACTAATAGAAAATGTTTTGATTAAAGTTATTGTTTATTAAGAGAAATTCAATTTTTAAAATTCATACCTTGATCTCCAAACTTGGGAGACATGGAAAAAACAAGTTCCTTGTGTGTTCAAGGCCAATTTATCTACAGACCTCTACAGAGCAAATCAATACAGCCCAAGCTACAAAGAGAAACCCTGTCTCAGTACAGATAGATATATCCACATAGAAATTAAATCTCCAAAGAAAGGAGAAAAAGAAAGAAAAAAACTTATAAATGCACACCTTTGATCCCAAAACTTGTGAGACAAAGACAGAGACAGATAGGTTCTTTTTGAGTTTGAGGCCAACCCAATCTACCAAAAGCCAGAACAACACAGAAAAAACCTGTTTTAATCAATTAATAAATTTATGTCAACTCTAGAGGAGAATACTTAAACTCCATGCAGTCTTATCCTGTAATTTCATTTTAAAATAGATTTTATATATAGCATATATATGTAACACTATTACATGCCATCCTTTTATATGGTATGAATGGAAACTTATAAATGTCTTTCTTTTGTTCAAACAAAGAACAGAAAAATATTGCTTCATTGATTTATGCATCCTGCATATCCGAGGCATTTTGGTAATTGCAGAACTATATATTACTTGTGAGAAATTATATATTTTCAGAAGAAATTAAGAAGACAAGACAAGTAACCCAGATGATCCAGCCTCATAGACTGCCTCAATAGCTATTTCCTCCAAAATCTACATCCAGAACAACTTCAAACAGCTTGTTGAGATGGTACAGCCTCAAAGACTGTTTTAGCCAGGACTTCAATAAAGCCCTGAACTTTTCTACTCAAAGTCCAGCTTCAGACTACAAACTGCTCATGACACTCAAATTGCTGAGCACATAGAGATTGGACAACAAATGTTACAATTTACCTGGTTAACCATTTTCCATTTTATTCGGGCCCCCGAACAGGTTTTCTATGTCCCAATTCGGCAGGAAGCAGTTTTAAGGGAGTGACATCCCATTCCCAAAAAGTGGGGTGGATCATTCTTGGGTCACTTGATGGGTTATAGATGTTGTTTTGCGGAAATGGTTACAAATTGTTATATGGTCTTGTTAAGCAAGGTATAGGAGGTTAGGCTCATGGATTTCTCTCTTTTTCTTTATCCTTTTTTTTTCTCTCTTATATAGGGGGAGAATACTTGAAAAGAAAAAAGGGGGAATATGGGTATATAATATAGAATTGATAAGATAAAAGGATAGATTATTGAATCTACTCCTATAGATCCTTGTTATTAAAACAAAATTAAGGTTATACACATGAGAATGATAGGAAAAAATGTAGATTATTGAATCTACCCCGATAGATCTTTGTATGTTGACACAAAATTAAGGCTATATTTTGATTAGGTATTGTACTTATATAATTCTTAAAATTTAAATGTGAAGTTCTAGTCCTTTTGACAGCAACTATCACAAACTGTTTAGGATATTAATAGATATTGATTGATTAAATTAGCTAATATCAGATGTTTTCTAAGTCAATTGTATATTAAGTTGTTAGAGACAAGCAACATTTGCTTACTCAATGGAGATGGGTAGATGGTCTTTAAACCCTCAAGAGATCTGTAGAATATGGCATTCAAAAATATTTTTATTATTTAAAAATATTCTTTGGCATGAGACTGTTAGCTCCTGACAGTTCCCATTAGACTTGGAAGGAGACAATGACCATCAAAAATCTCCATTAGGAGATAATTACTATTGGGCAGAAATGCCCCTGCTCTCTCAACAGAATATGTACAGTCAAAAGATGGACCAAAGCTTCAATGCAGGTAAATTGATGGCCTGATTATGCAAAGACAGAATGGGCAAATCTTATTTCCTTCTCCAAAACAAAGTCTGTGAGATATGCTTGGCCAGAAGGCTGAAGATGATGTTCTAATGTTATAGAAATGGGGGACTGTCTGGGCAGCCAGTTTTCTGTCATTTCATCGTTTTGGAAGTTTCTTATTTATCCTTGTCAGATTTCTGATGTGATTGAAGACTACATAGTTATAGCATCACAGTAACTTTTAAGTCATCTAGGAATTAAAAAGATGTTTTAGGGTTAAGGTGATTTTAGTTAATAATGTAAGTTAGGATGGAAGTTCAATTAGGTATAGAACCTTAAATTCATCAAG
>CAJQZJ010033324.1:44651-70800 GCA_907164525.1 Lophiomys imhausi | reverse complement strand
TCCCTCTCTGACTTTTAGTTAATTAGATAAGGTTTTGTCTATCTTTTTTATTTTCTGAAACAAGCAACTCTTTGTTCCATTAATCTTGTATTAATGTCTATGTTTCTTTATTTATTTCAGCCTTGAATTTAATTATTTCCTGCTATCTCTTCTTCTTTGGTGTGTTTGCTTTTCTTTGTTCTAGAGCTCTCAGGTGTTCTGTTAAGTAGCTATTATGAGATCTCACTAATTTCTTTGTGAAGGCACTTAGTGCTATGAACTTTCCACTTAGCACTGCTTTCATTGTGTCCCATCAGTTAGGGTATGTTGTGTGCTCATTTTCACTGATTACTAGAAGTCTTTAAATTCTTTCCTTATTTGTTCCTTGACCAGTGAATATTAAGTAGGGAATTATTCAGTTTCCATTGGTTTGCATGCTTTTTCTGTTGTTGTTGAAGTCCACCTTTAATCCATGGTGGTCTGATAAGATACAGGGGGTTATTTCAATTTTCTTGACACTGGTGAGGCTTGCTTTGTCATCAAGTACATGATCAATTTTGGAGAAGGTTCCATGAGTTGCTGAGAAGAAAGTATATTCTTTTGTGTTTTGATGGAATGTTCTGTAGATATCTGTTGGTTCCATTTGATTCATGGCATCTGTTAGTTCCATTATTTCTCTGCTTAGTTTCTGCATTGTTGATCTGTCCAGTGGTGAGAATGGTGTATTAAAGTCCCCCACTACTAATGTGTGGGGTTCTATGTGGGATTTGAGCTTTAGTAATGTTTCTTTTACAAATGTGAGTGCCTTTACATTTGGGGCATAGATGTTCCGTATTGAGATGTCATTTTGGTGGATTTTTCCTTTGGTGAGTATCAAGTGATCTTCCCCATCTCTTTTGATTAATATTGGTTGAACGTCTATTTTATTGGATACTAGAATGTCTACTCCAGATTGCTTCTTGGGTCAATTTGCTTGGTATACCTTTTTCCAGCCTTCTGCTTGATGATAATATCTATCTTTCTTGCTGAGGTGTGTTTCTTGTTAGCAGCAGAATGCTACATTCGGTTTTCACGTCAATTCTGGTAGCCTGTCTCTTTCTTGGGGAATTGAGACCTTTGATGTCGAAGGATATTAACGACCATTGATTGTTACTTCTGCCATCTTGTTACAGTGTGTGAGTGAGTTTCTCTTCTTTTGGTTTTGTTGCTGTGGGATTATTTATTTCCTGTGTTTTCTAGAGTGTACTTAACACTTTGGGTTAGAGTTTTCTTTCTAACATCTGCTGGAGGGCTGGATTTGTGCATATACATTGTTTGAATTTAGTTTTGTCATGGAATATCTTGTTTTCTTTATCTATACTGATTGTCAATTTTGCTAGGTATTGTAGTCTTGTCTAGCATACGTGGTCTTTTAGTGTCTGCAAGACATCCATATGGTCTTTCAGGCTTTTAGGGTTTCTGAAGAGAAGTCAAGTGTGATTCTCATATGTCTGCCGTTATGTCTTACTTGGCTCTTTTCCCTTGCAGCTTTTGATATTCTTTTTCTTTACATTTAGTGTTTTGATTATTATGTGGCAGGAGGATTTTATTTTCTGGTCTAATGTATTTGGAGTTCTGTAGGCTTCTTGTACAGTTATAGGCATCTTTTCCTTTAGGTTTGAGAAATTTTCTTCTATGACTTTGTTGAAGATATTTTCTGGTCCTTCGAGCTAGGAATCTTCTCTTTCTTCTATTCTTATTCTTCGGAGGTTTCAACTTTTCATAGAGTACTTGATTCCCTGAAGGTATTTTGTCAGGATTTTTTTTTTATTTCATGGTTTACTTGACAGATGTATCAGTTTCTTCAATTTTATCCTCTGTGATTGAAATTCTTTCTTCCATCTCTTTTATTCGGTGGGTGATGCTTTTTTCTGTAGTTCCCTTTCTTTTTCCAAGATTTTCTGGTTCCATGGATGTCTCAGCATGTGCTTTCTTTTTTGCTTCCATTTCGCTGTTCACATCTTGAAACATTTTATTCCTTTCCCTCTCTTGTTTAACTATACCTTGCATGCCTCAATGGGCTTTATTCATTTCCATCACATGTTTTGATGTATTTTTGTTGTCCTTTGAGTGATTTGTTTTCCTCCCTTAAGAGTTATATTATTTTCATAAGTATAGGATTAATGTCATTTTCCTGTGTTTCAGTAGTGTTGTGATTTCCAAGGCTTTCTGTAGCATTATACCTAGATTCTGGAGATCCCATATTGCTTAATTGTTGTTGTTGTTGTTGTTTTTACAATGTTTTTGTGCTGGACTTCACTCATCTGGTTGACTCTGGTGTTGCCTGTTTGTTTCTAATGCCAACTGACCTGGGTTCTCAGGATAACCCACTGTTCTTGAGGCTGGTTGATCCTATTATCCAGGACTCTACCTCCAGTTGATGAGTAGAGATTGGATCTTTGAGAGTGGCTGCAGCTCTCCTCTGCTGGTTGTGACCTAATTGTACCTATATGCAGGTGATTGGAGTGGGGAGGGGCTATCTTTTAAAGTACTCAGAGTGGTCAGGTCTCCTCAGAAAGGCAGGACAAGTTGTGGACCAGAGGTTAGACACGTGCACCACTGGGCCTGGCTTCTCCCCTCACTGACACAGTCGTTTTTGGGTTCAGCAGTTAGGCTGGTTGTACAGGCAGGTGCTCCACCCAGGATGGGTGCCAGAGTCATTGGGCCTGTAGCTGACTGCCTCAAATGTTCTGGTGGCTTGGGTGAGTGACCAGTCCCACTGTTTGCTGAGGAAAGTCTATTGCCAGCTGTGTTTGCAGTCAGTCTTAGCTCCTGATTTCTCTCCTGCAGCTGGTTTTGGTCCCTGCCACTAAGCTATTGTGCACACTCTGTGACACCACGTTGGGAACTCCGGAAAGAAATTCTTACTTACCTTTGTGCTCTTGTGGTCTGGCTGTTCTTCCTGGGTAGGTGGACAAGTCCGCATGGAGATTAGATCTCATGGAGACAGGCAGGGCTGCTGACCTGTGGCTGAACCCATGGGCTGGATCAGCTTGTGGGCTAGATCCTCTTGTGATTCAGACTAGTGCTACTCTCCAAAAGGGAGACCGAGCCAGCTGATCTTAGGGTGGTGTTCTTGGGACCTGTGTCTTCTGTTTTAAATGGTGATGACCAGTCTCAGTGTTTGTTGTGGCAATTCAGACACTGTCTGTGATTCACGGTGAGCTGTGGGGCCTCAGGTTTGCTCCACAAAGACTAATCCCATTCACCTACTACTCAGACACTGTGCTCTATTGATGGTGACTTCTTGGATCCCTTAGGCAGTTTTTTTTGTCAGTTTTTAAAAAGAATGGCTAATTTTCATTTACCGTCTCATGTCTTCTTCTGTGCCCTACTTCTGCACTACCCAACACAGTTAAAATCTGCAATGTCCAATATTGCCATATCCTTTACATCATGTATTACACTGCCCATACCCCCTCATGCTCTGTTTTATTTTTATTTATAATTAATGGGAAAAAAATCCAGTACAATACCTGGTGGGCTGGAGAATGGCTCAGCAATTAAGAGCATTGGCTGTTCTTCCAGAGAAATAGGGTTCAATTTCCAGAACCTACTGTCAGCTCACAACTGTCTGTAACTCCAATTCAAGGGGATCTGACACCCTTGTACCATTTGACAAAAAAAGAAGGGAGGAAAGCAAAGAAAGAAAAAGAAAACAACAAAAACTACCTGGTCCTAATGTGTTGTTGGAGGAAAATGTTTTCTTACTGACTCAATAAGTACTTAACTAAAAAGTAGTTAATGTTGTTTTATGTGGGTTTCCTGTATCTTCATGTCTTATTTACGGTGTCTATTGATCGGATAAAATACCATGACCAAAAGCAACTTGAGGAGGAAAGGATTGATTTGGCCTACACTTTTACTTCTGGTCCATCACTGAATGTAAGTCTTCCTTCCTTGTGAGTCATTTTCCACCAGCCTGTGAGGGCAAGGGACACAGAATTGGACAACAGGTTTTGGATATCCATGAGCATGGCAGAGAGACTTGTGGGAGCCAGCTTCTTTGAGACAGCTCATTTTTATTGTTTGGGGGTAAGGTATGAAGGATTCTTAGGGTTACAGACAGGAAGGGCTTATTGTTCATAACACAATACCTAATTACTATATGTTGGGAAGGGCTGAGCAGAACTTCTGTGCAGAATAATGCAGCATTTCCAAGAAGCTCTGTGTAGATTCATCCTCCAGATGAGGTCAGGCACCTGTACTTAGAGACACTCTCCAGATAAGGTCAGTCAGAGAAGAGGAAGCCCTGCTGAGAAAGGGAGTCCTCCATTTTGCACCAAACTAGGAGACCTATCAAGACATGGTGGACTGCATCTTTAGCAGGGTCTTCAAACAACTTAAGGAAGCCAGGATAGGAACTCAAACAGGGCAGGAACCTGGAGGCAGCAGCTGATAAAGAGACCATGGAGGGGTGCTGCTTACAGGCTAGTACCTCATGGTATTCTCATCCTGCTTTCATATACAACCCAGGACCATCAGACCAGGGGTAGCACCACCCACAGTGGTCCGGGTTCTCTCTCTCTCTCATCAATCACTAATTTTAAAAATATCCAACAGGCTTATCTAAAACCCGATCTTATGGAAGCATTTTTTCAATTGAGTGTCCCTTCTGTCAGTTGACTTTAATGTGTGTCAAGTTGATATAAGATTAACCACAACTTCATTTATATTAGTCTTCATGAAATGCATGACAGCAGCAAGATATTCATTTTCTTCAGATTATCAAATATGTGGAGTTAACATTTTCTTAATAAACCCAATTTGTTTGAATGTGTGTCTCTGTGTTGTTCAATGTAATTTCTTTGATTCCTTTTGTTTGATTTTACTTCTATCCTTCTCTCACACACTTTTCACTTCTCTCCTATCTCTTTTCCTCTTCAAAGAGTTTGTTTCTTTGATCTTTAAATGTATATGTATATCTAAGTTTCTTCTCTTGAGATTGTGTCTGTTATGAATGTGTTGCATGCAGATGTGGAATTCAAGCAAGTGGTGTTAAATAAAATCGATCTCAATGTCAGTGACAAATAGAAAAAAAAACAAAACGAAATATATGATTCCAAAAATCATCAATTCTCACATATTTCATACAGTGAATTTGGCAAAATGATGATTTAATTGCCCCTAGAGGCATTGCAGATGTGGCTGCTGTGTCACATGTGCATCAGTAGGTGGAAGCGAAAAGAGAGGTTAGGACTAGATTCAGTCCTCTCACCTATGAACACCTGAATAATTAGTAGCCTAATGTTCCCTGAAAAAAGCAAGCCTGAGACTACCACCAGTTCAGTGCCAGAGGACCCAGACAGGGAGCTAGCCTGTGATGACCACCAGCCTAGCACCAGGCAAACCCAAATGGAATCTCAAAACATGAAGTATTCCAGAGACAAGAAGAATCCTGCCTGGCACCACAGAACCCAGGGAGATGGCCACTTGGGAGATCTGGGCAAGGACTGAACCCATGATGACAATCAGACTGATAACATGGGGCCTAGACAGGGAGCTATCCATGGATGAACACCAGTCTTGTGACACATGTCTGGGAGTCATATACCGTGTTGGAGATAAGCCAGCTGTCATAATGTGCAATGTACAAGTGGGGCATAACACTCCTGAGACCACTTCTGAGACAAGCCCAGAAACTCAGAGATCCTGGGAACCACTAAGAGGAGAAAGCAAGTAGTAGAGAAATGGAAAAAAAAGAGAAAGAGAATGATGTGGGCACAATGAAGGGAGGCAGAACTGGAGACTTGAGGGTAGTGAGGGACAACCTGATGTGAGTCACCAGTGGCTACTACCTAGGAACTTGGTGGGGCATGGACTCAGCTGCCACCAGGGGCCATATCTGTGTCCATGTCCATGTAGGAGCAGGGGTCCATTACCACCAAAATCCAGGTGGACATCCCTCTTCTGCCATGGAGGACATGTTGATGTCTGAGGGCTGTGCAGAACTAGCTCACCCTTCATCTGGGCATAATGGGAGAATTGGCCCTAGAGCCATGAAAGCAAGAGACCTGAACCTGACCCTAGCCTGAGGCAGTACTAAGGAAAGAAGGCCCTGCCCATTTCAGGGATTGCAAGTGAGCTGGCCCTACCACGTGTCTCCCTTTGGTGGCATTAGTGAGGAAGAGATACCCTCCTCTCATTCACCCCTCTTCACCCATAAGAGGTAGGAGACCTGGCTCTGGTTTCATGAGAGCAGGAGAGCTAGCCAAGTCCCATGCCTACTGTAGCACTCAGGAGAACAGGCCCTGCACATATCTGGGTAGCACAGTAGAGCTGGGACTGGAAGTGGGGATACATGCCCAGAATCAGGGCTTTGTATTGGCCAAACACAATCTCCATTCCATAGATGAACTGCTGGAGTGCATGAAGTGGCCAGTTCTACAGATCCACAACTACAGGATCTCCATGACACATGACAACAACAGCATATCTGAGAGGAGTCCTAGTGAGGTTCCAGTATTGACAAAGCAGCAGAAGCCAGAGACCACCCACATACATTACCTAGGAGTTTCTAATGAATATTTGAAAGCAAAAAAGTGGATAAAAGAGAGTAATGTGGGGCACACTGTGATACACTACAGCTTCCACAGTGAGATTTTTTTCTCTGTTGGAAGAGTTGTCAAAGGTACAGGGTGAGTCAGAAGGGGGAGGTGAGTGGGATCGAGGTTCGTGATGTCAAATTCACAAAAAAATAAAAAGAAAAAAGAAAAGAAAAATGATAATTTAATGGCAAAACTCATACCAATTCCTCAACTGATTAACTGCTCAAAATCAAATGTTGCCAAAACATCATATTTAAATATTGAATCATCTTTTGGAATATTAGAGATTGAGGAATAAAGTTTGTAAAAAATGAGATTGACCCCACCATGGTGGTGCACGACTTTAATCCCAGCACTCGGGAGGCAGAGGCGGGGGGATCTCTGTGAATTTGAGGCCAGCCTGGTCTACAAAGAGAGTTGTGGACAGGGGTATACAGAGAAACTGTGTCTCAAAATTCAATATATATATAAGACTGAGCCAGGCTGCCTTTTAATGTGGTACATGGGTCCCATTCCTAACAGGTATAGGTTTCTGGGGAAGGGAGAATAAATTTTGAAGGGTGTGGGCCTTAGTAGGTCCCATACCTGTGATTATGTACCCTAAACAATCTCAACTCTGTGGGTTATATAAAAATAAAAGAGGAAGCAAGTAGGTGTATGAAAAAAGCAGCTAGAAAAAGTTAGTGGGAAGAATAAGGATGCATATGATCAAATTTATTTGTGCATATGTATGAAAATTTCAAAAACTTAATAAAATTATTATACTCATTGAAGTAACTTTAAGCATGCTCAATGTGAATAAGTCACTATATAAGTGAGGCATTGAAGAAGTAACAGAAAGTATTCTGCCAAGGAAGGCTTCACATAGATTCTTCTATTTACTGAAAACTCAAATATCCAACTTTACTTAAATGTTATTTAAAACCAACATCTTTCTAAGAATTACAACATAAAACACACTCCATCCTTGTCTGTGGAAGGTGAAGATTTTCACCTGAGATTGACCTCTGATTTTCACATGTTCACCATGGCATATGCATGCCCTCACTCACAGAAAAATAGATACATATGCACACATACACACAAAAATTGTAAAATACAGGCACATTTATATGTAGTATATTTTACTGGTTTGCTTGCTTGCTTGCTTGCTTGCTTGCTTGCTTGCTTGCTTGATCGATTATTGTTTTACCTTAGACAGGGTTTCACTAAGTAGCCCTGGCTGTACTGGCACTCAGTATGTAGACCAGGCTAGCCCTGAACTCACAGAGATCCCCTTGTCTTTTCCTCCAGAGTGCTGTGGTCAAAGGTGTGCATGACCGTGCTTGGTTGAGGACATTTTATTTTCAAAATAAACTTCATTGTCTTACAGAAAATGCTCACAGGTGTCCCATCAGACAAACAGTATCATTAATTTTCTGTATCAACATTAGTTCTGGAACAGAATAAACAGAGAGCATGACCAGAAATTAGATGTCAGAAAGACTGAAATTGGCAGATTCCACCTTTACTTCTCAAATACGTGCCGACTTTTTTGTTTTGTTTTGTTTTTGGAGACAGGGTTTCTCTGTGCAGCCTTGGTTGTTCTAGACTCACTTTGTAGACCAGGCTGGCCTTGAATTCACATAGACCCACCTGCTTCTACTTCCCGAGTGCTGGGATTAAAGTTATGTGACACCATGACCGGCAATTAGACAACTATGAAATGATATGTGGTTGATGGGATTTAAACCTGGGTCCTTTAGAAGAACAGCAAATGCTCTGAACCACTGAGCCATCTCTCCAGTCCCTATGCTGAATTTTTAGCTGAGAATTTTATCCACAGGAAAGATAGGTTTTAATCAATCCCAACCACACGTCCTTTAATACTTCAGTACGTGGCACTGTTTGGAGAAGCTAAGGGGGGCTGGCATCACTTCAGGAAGTATGTCACTGGGGAGAATGGAATTTGAGTTTTCAATGCCATCATTTCCAGTTTGCTCTGTGTTTCTCACTTATGCACCAAGATAAGAGTCCTCAGCTTCTGGCTCCAGCTCCTCCCATGATGATGAGGGACACTCATCAAATGACACAGTAGTCTCAAATAAACACTTCATTCTGTAGGTTGCCTTTTCTACTTAAACAAATATATTTTGGTAGTGCTCCAATGAGCACCAGAGATATCACAATTAAAAGATGTGGGAGGAACAAGGTCTGCCATTGACCAGAAACACGGCCTGCTGCTAAATAGCGTTTGTGTGCCTGGGCCTCCAGTGCAGCTGACCTGAGAGACAGGCCTGGGCATGCCCCAATATACCAGGCCTGAGGCCTGACTGGACCTGTATCACAACACACCAGGTAGTGAGACACGAGCCAATGAGAAAGAGCAGCAGCAGCCTGCATTTCAGGAGCCAATGAGATTCTGGCTAGAGGTTATAAAGGGAACTCCCATTTTTTGAAATAAATGAGTCTGCTATTGTCACTTACTGAACTCCTGGAATCTGGGTCATTGATTCTGTGCCAGCTCATCGCTGCCCCCAAGAGTCCTGGGCATGGGCCCCAGAAACATCCCCTATCTCTGATACCATCATCCCAGCTCCCCCATGCCCACTGATCTTCGATTCACCAATGTCATTCCAGACACAATGTGTGTCACTTGATTCCCACCTCAATCCTTTGAGGTGACAAACCTCTTGGTGTGCTACTCACCTTTGAAAAAGGAGGAAGACTTGGTGGATTTATTGATTTCACCTTAGGACAGTTGTGGTCCTAAACAATCTCCTGCCTGGGACCGAGTATTTAGTCAGCATCTCCAGCTTCTACGAGCAACATGAGAGCACACCTCTTTAAGGAAGACAGAAAACAGATCTTGACTCCCCAACTGGTTTTGATTCTTCTGGTACACCACCAACATGTCCACCACCAACTGGGAGGCTCCTCAAGACCCCATTACCAGCTCCCTAATTTGCCATCATATGGAGCATTGTGACAGTGGAATGTAGGTTGGATCCAGGCCTCACCGGAGACATGAGGATCAAGCAGTGTACTTGGGAGGGGCTTACTGCTCAAACTGGAAATGACAACATCCATAAGTAGATTCTTGCTACTAGAGACCTTGACCTGGGGTGAACACTATTGCTGCCCTAACAGCTTCAATTGAGACTTTAGTCTCTTGCAGGGTACGCTCTGACATCTGCCCACAACAGACTGGAGTCCCTGATCAAACTTGTTGGGGATGTGGCAAACTTGGCTACTTACACAGGGACTGCCTTAATGTTAGTCCTATAACTAAATTCCCAAAATGTAATAAAGGAGGCGAGAAATTGAAGATCCCAAATTACTGAGCTATCCAGCAGTGTTTTAAACTCAAAATGGGGCTCCCCAGCAGTAAGAGAGGAACCCCCCAAGTCCAACATCGTTTGGACCTTGCTCTTCTTTCCTCATTCACCCATGACTGTGTCCTTGGAGGGCACCCGCTTAAGGGGCTAATCGACACTGGGGCAGATGGTACTATCATTACCGAAACTGAGGCTCTGAGATTCCCACATGGGAAATTCAAACCGGGCCCCTCCATTACTAGTGTGGAGGGCCAACGGCCTACCAGGGCTACTCTATGTCCTGTGCATTGGAAGGACCTAGATGGGAACCAAGGTTCATTTTACCCTCTGACCCCTCCTGGATAGTCACCTATGCCATTATGGGAGGGGTTGTGGTCATACTAATCATTCTGCTTAAGTGTCTTATACAGCACATCCTCCAGCAACGCTCCATCAACAAGACTACCCTGAAGGTGCTCATGGCTCTGGAACAACAACACCACAACCCACTCAAAGAGGTGATATGGGCCTGGCTCACAGATATCTGTGAAGCCTCTGTTTAATACTCTACACACCCTACACACCCTATGGACTCTCCGGGGATGCCACCCTTTGAGGACTGTTGGTCAATTCCAGGTAAGCATCTGTTTGGCAGGTCAACCTAAGATAGGCACAGTCCATTATACTGGGGGTCCCTGAAGTGAAGTCAACAGGATCAGAGCATAAGAACTCTGATATCCACTGAGTTGCCAAAAAATTAAAAATAAAGACAAAAGGGTGACTATGTAGGAGGAACAAGGCCTGACATTGAGAAGAAACAAGGCCTGCTGCTAAATAGTCCATGCATGACTAGGCTTCCCTGTGCAGCAGAGCTGAGAGACCTGCCTGGGCATGCTCCAACATACCTGGCCTGAGACCTGCCTGGAGATTGATGATGCCACACTAGGTAGTTAGACATGAGACATGAGACCCGAAACAATGGGGAAGAGCAGCAGCAGTCTGCAGTTCAGGAGTCAATGAGACTCTGGGTTGAGGTTATAAAGGGAGCTCCCTCTCTTTTTTAAATACACGAGTCTGCTTTTGCCACTTACAAGACTCCTGGAATCTGGGTCATTGATTCCCCACCAGCTCATCCCCGCCCCCAAGAGTCCTGGGCATGGGCCCCAGCAACAAACAGAGGGAAAAGGTCATATTTGCTTGAATAACTTTTGCACTGTATTGATATTTCCAAAGAGTGTTGTATTTCAGACTATATATTCATGAACTGTAAGACATCACAGTGGGTAATGATGATTGAACAAGAGGACCAGTACCCACCAGTTCATCTTCTGACCTCCACACACATGCTGGGGTATGAACATATCCAGTCCCATGTACAGAATGAATAATAAATTAAAGTTTTAAAGCATATTTTGCACAAGAGTACTAATAAGGATTCTTATTACATGTACAACTGAGAATCAGAGTAATTGTAAAACCAAGTATCTTCAAGATATTTTTCCTTTCATGTCCAAGTGGATACAGAAGTCAAAACTAAACATCTGCCTCTCTAGCTGTTTTAATATTGCATTTGATTCTATGTAGTAAAAACTTAATATCTTTTAAAGAGAAAAATTATATGCATACATCATTTTATATTAAATACTATTAGGAAGACATGAACTCAAAAATTCAATTATACCTTCAGATTGATGGACACTGCCTTGTGGAAAGATTGCATTTCCCAAAGTCTCATTAGCACAGGTCCCTGAAAATTGGGGAACCCTGGGGGCAAGCAAGATGGCACTTCACAGAGGTAATTCGTGCCAAGCCTAGGAACCTGAGCCCAGACACTCAGATACACACACACACTTTCTCAAAATACATAACAAAATACAAAAGTAAATTGAAATTTTAACCATATATTTCCTGATTATCCAATACACTTTCTGTATATTACTTGGGTTACATGTCATATGTGTTATGATTGACAGGCTGTTATATTTTAGGACAGTATGTAAAGAAATAACAATCAATTGTGTGTACTGAAGCAAAACCTTATCTTTGGAATCAAGACTGTATGCTCTGTGACCACAGTTGTTTAAGCAAAGGCTAGAACTTTGAGTTCCACAAACAAATATGAATTCTCCTCACACCAGTTTACTGCAGTGTCCTTGGTAATGTCAATAAAGTGGTGTGTGCAAACATCAGAGCAGATTCCACAAGTGCATTGTAACCTCACCAGTACTACCAATATTTCATCCATTGTTCAGGTTCATGGATGTCGAAAACTTGATTGAAAATTGTATAGTAACATTTGATATTCTTCCCCCAACATCTGATTGGAGGAAAATATTAATGAGAAGGCTCAATTGGAGAAATCCACTCACAGCTTTGTACAAACACAGGAATTGGTTGTGCCAGAAAACAAAGTTAAAGCAGATATGAGAACCTGGACGTTTGTTTAATATGTGTAAGTTTAAACTGTACACATCAGATTTAAACATACTTCCTTCAAGTTACAATAATAAGACAGCATCTTGTTCTTCATCTTCTGTTTTCGTAATAGGGACATAAACCTAATGACTAAAAATCTACCTGGAACATGGGGCAGGCATCAGGCATAGAACTGTCAATAAAAGTTAGTTGTCCATCACTAGTAAAGTTATCAAGTAACAAATTTATATAGTAAATGGGCCAATGTCAGTGCACAACTGCCACCTGGATGCAGAACACTGTTCTTGCCAACAATCCTGAGAAGCATCTATAAATAGCAGGGTACAACTCTGAGCATTGTCCCTTTGTGAATCCAGGCACCTGCAGAGCGGACAGTCACTCACACACTATGAAGGTCGTCATCCTCCTGATCATACTGGATCTGCTTATTGTGCCCAGTGTGATGATGAAAAAGAGTTTCAGAAAGAAGGTAGCAGAGCATGGATGAAAAGGGGTTGTTTTCAGTGGGTGTGCTGGGCAGAGACTGACACAGCAGAGAGACAGAGAAAGAGAAGCTTGGGAGGTGCCTATGTGCACCTGGGTATGTAACTCAGCCAGAGACAGAGAGGCAGAGGCAGAAAGACAAAGGGAGGTTTAAGAATGTTCTAGAAGTTAGTATCATCTATTTCTCAGAATGTAGAGTGACAAACAGAGTGGGAGCATAGCTTAATGGATGGTTTTATAAGAGAGAGAAACAGCAGGGCAGAGAACAAGAGATAGAGACAGAGGAAATGCTCCGGAAGTTGGTATTCTCTACATTTGGAAGTGGAGACAGAGAAAGAGAGAGAAAATAGTCTAAAGGGTTGTTCTCTGAGTTAGAGACACAGAGCAAGGCCGAGAGACTAAGAGAGAGATACACAGTATAATGTTTCTGAAGGTAGGTTTTCTGCATGTCTTTGTGTGACGAGAGAGATGGGAGAGAGGGAAGAATGTTCTGGAAGTATTTTCTATGTCTCAGAGTGGAGACTACATAGAGAATGATCGAAAGGGTGGTTTTTTGAGAGATAGAGAGTGAGACTGAGAGAGACACAGAGGCAAAAATGTAGAGACATGAAGAGAGAGAGAGAGACAGAGAGAGAATATCCATCAGTCTGGCACCAATGGTGAGCCCAGCTTTCCCAGCAAATCTGCACACCTACATCACTTCCTATGTTTCCACTCATGACCCTCACCCTTTGAAGAAATGTGGACCAGGGTGATGAGTACAATGAAACAAGGGGGGAATTGTACTAATGTTTCTGCTTGCAGTGGTCACTGTCCACTTTGGTCTGTTATCCAAAAGATTAAAAGTAGGACCCACACAGATCTGCAGAGAAAGCAAGATGGCTCCATGCAAGGTGAAGTAAGTGTGCAGATTATAGACAGACACACTGCCAAATGGAGAACTGGCCACATGACTGACAGGACTCAAGGTCTCCAAGTTATCATGTGTCCCTTTTCCAGGGGTCACAAGGACAGATGAGCTGGTTACTCGGTGACCTTATTTATTTTTATTGGAAGATTAAATCAGTTATTTGTCCAACTGCACATGGCCCTTCCCATAGAACATCTGATTTTAATCATACATATGCCTGATTACACAGAGCCATAAAGCAGCAAATAAGGTAAGATCATCTGAAGAACATATTTTTTTCTTACTATACATACACTCCAAAACAGTTCAGGCAAGATCAGTGTTTCTATTCTTCCTACTTGGACACATTTAAGATAATACTTGAAATGCAACTGTCTGGACTTATTCATTGCTAGGGATGTGGGAAACCCTACAACATTCTTCGGAGACTGGTGTGTGACTAGTCAGATGCAGGGAAGAGTGAGTTATGAAGGGGTTCTTATGTGGGGACCCCTACAGCGCTGTTCTCAGACAAGTATCTGAGAAGCCTGATGCAGGTGGTGAGGGGAAAGAAAGGGTTGTTGTGTGGGAACTCTACAGCAATGTTCAGAGAGGGATGTGGAAGTAGCCTGATGCAGGTGGCTGGGGGAGGAGTCTGAAGTCATTACTAGGTTCATAGCTGAGAGCGTGCATGAATATAAAGAAGCTACCTTGCCTGGTGTCTTATTACAAGGTCAGGTTGTGAATTAGGCCATCCAAGAGGAGTCCCTGGTTATTTAACTCTCCCCTACTCTTACCTGCCTGGTTTCTAAAAACACTTTTTTACCCAGATTGAAGGAAATTGGCAAACTATTTACTTAGCATCCAGTATTCCAAAGAAGATATGTGAAGGCTCACCTTTGAGGACCTACTTCCGTCGCATAGAGTGTGGGAAGAAATGCAACCAAATCCATCTTTATTTTTATGCCAAGTAAGATATAAAACAAAATAGACAGAACAATGCATGTGATCATCTGTGTGCAGAGAAACAAAATATCTTCATTCAACACTCATGTCAGTGAACACCCACAGCACTCAGTCAGGATTCTTATATCCCTTTGCTCTGCACAGTCCAGAAAATGACACATGATAGCTGTAGTTTTCATTTAGAATGAGTGAATTTATTTAGTGTGTAACAAGCCAAAGTAAAATAATAAATATCAAGAGAAAGATGATAATTATATATTAATATAGATAGATACATAGATAATAGACATATAAATAGATAGATGATACATACACATAAATATAGGTAGTTAGATAATAGACACATGGGTGATAGATATATACATAGACAAATGTATAGGTAGATAACAGACAGATAACAGATATGTAAGTAGATAATAGATGGATAGATAGATATATACATAGGTAGGTAGATATAAATAGATAGATAATAGATATATAAATAGATGTATGATGAATACATCTGTCTTCTGGGATAATCAGAGAATACCATGAAAGAAAAGGGCTTGAGTATAAAAAGCAAATGGGAAATCCTATGTGTGTTCAAAATCAGTCCCTTGTTGAAGTTGAGCAGGACAAGACAATTTGCCAAAATAATATATATTACAATCACATATATTTGTATTTATCATTCTTCAAAAACTCAGGTTGGGTTGAAGTTGTAACCAAAAATTGCGAGAAATACTGCCAGTGCTTTTAAACTATCTGCATATGAGTAAAATTATCTGTTAAGAAACATTTCTATCTTAGATCAAGGAAGTTTTTGTTAACTATATGCTGATATTTGAATCTTTTGTTAACTATTTATAGTTTCAGTTTTCTGGGTCAGAGTCTCTGTATATGTTGCTGGCTTTGATCTGAATACAGAGTGAAGAATAAACTTTAATTTTATTTATTGTATATACACATATTATGAATAAGTTAATTAATATATTGTTTATTTCTGGACAGTGTTTCTCTGTGTAGAATTGACTGTTACAGAACTCACTCCTCTAAATCGAAGAGATCCGTCTGCCTCTGCCTCCCAAGTGCTGGGATTAAAGGCATGCATCACCACATCTGGCAATTTATATATTTTGTGAGACAGATTCTCACTATATAGCCCTGACTGGTCTGGAATTCTCTATGTGCACCAGGCTGGCCTTGAACTCATACAGTTCATCCTGCCTCTCTATGTCCCAGGTGCTGGGCTCAAAACTGTGTACCACCACACCCAGCTTATTTTGGGTATTTTTATTTATTTTTTATTTTTTAATTTTTTTTTTTTAGAATGACAATGAATCTATCCTCCTACATCAGTCTGCCAAGTATTTGGATGCCAAGAGATGCCACCATGCTTGGCTTGATATTTAATCTTAACACACCTAAAATTATTTAAAAGAGTAAAAGTTCAAAATCAAGTCAATGTACACACTATGTTGAAGGAGAGATAAAATTTTCATTTTTAAGTACTCTTCTTGAAAGTAAAACATAATTATATCATTTCCCCCTTCCCTTTTCTCCCTCTAGCCCTTCCCATTTGACCTCTTACTCCCTCTAACTCTTGCCATGTACCCTTCTCCCTTGGTTTGTTTCAAATCCTAGGCTCCCTTTTCTTTACTTGCTCATACACATATATATTCTTTTTTTTTTTTTTTGGTGTTTCGAGACAGAGTTTCTCTGTGTAACAGCCCTGGCTGTCCTGGACATGCTTTGTAGACCAGGCTGGCCTCGAACTCACAGAGATCTGCTTGCCTCTGCCTCCCAAGTGCTGGGATTAAAGGCGTGCGACACCACGGCCGGCCCCACATATATATTCTTAAATATATAATACAAGTTGTTCATTCCACAGAATGTTACTTCTATAAATATGATTTCCCTGCAACCATTTGATATTCAAAAACCAATGAAGAGGGATGGTTTTTCCTCAGGGAAGACTATAAAATATCCCAAAAATTCATATAAAACCAGAAAAGTCCCCAGGGTAGCTAAAACAATCCTGAGCAAAAAGAATAGTGATGGAGGGATGGACATTCCAGACATGAGTGATATTTTTTTTAAAGCTCAGATAATGGACACTAAGGCCTTCCCTTCAGTGGGCTTCATGGAGATACAACCCTGTTATTCCCATGTTTTTATTTTTGGTTGTCAGCCTAAATTTTAGTGGATGAACCATCCCCCCAGCCCAGCTATTCCCATGTTTTTAAAGCCATAAAGACAAATCTGAGCTGGGGCTGTCACTATTAGTCACATGGTCCACTAGTTAGTGAATACAGATCTGAACCCATGACCATGCCTACAACTCTACAGATCTCCTGATCTATGGATTCGCAACCCAATTTAAATCTTCTAAGAAAACAATTGTAGGCTGAATTTGAAGCCATTTAAGTGTGCAAAGCAATTGCTGATGTAGAACCTGTAAGACTGGTGACATTTGTGAGAGAGGTAAAAATTGAAAACATGATGACATGATGACAATGTAATGATAGAAGCCAGACTATAGTGTATAGACGGCACTGCAATGTGCTCTGTACCAGGTGGCCTTGCACCCTTTTAACCCAATGTCTACAGACATTTCTTATCTCAGGTAGGGGTAGGATCTTTGCTCAATACTAAAGACATCTGCAAAGGTCTAACAGGGTGATTGATGCCATTTAAAGATGCTATTGTTTATATCTAGGGTGATGTCCAACATCCCCATGTGCTCATGACAGATCTACAGAGGAAAATGTGGTTTGCACTAAACTGTCCTGTCATCCCTGTGGAATAAGTATGCTGGAGTGATCCATAATAAGACCATATCTGTGCATTTGTTTTTCAGGAGAGGGGCCAAGTGCCAACAGCATGAAATCATAGGAAGAAAAGAGGAAGAACTTTACCAGGCACAGTGTGAGTAGAAAATGTCAGGGTGAATGCATGACCTTAGTTTTTTTTTTTTTTTTTTTTAATTCCCCATCTGAGGTGAATTTTGCATATCATATCCAATGCAAGCATCTCTCCAAATTACAGATGTTATCTTGGAGAAACCCCATTCATTTTCATCCTAATCATTTTAGATCTAATAAGAGATGAAGTTTGTTTGTTTTTAATGACTTTTTTAAACTCTTCTTACTTATTGAGTTTGTATTTATACCAAGCACACTACTAAACTAAATCACAAACATGAGTCTGAAAATGTTTAAAGGAATCAAAAAGTGATTTGAGCATTTAAAAAATATAACTTGATGCAAAATAGGAACTAGGATTTTGTCATCTAATAATGACTCCTAACATTTTTCAAATATGAATCTTGTGTGTGGAATGATGAGTGATCTAAATTTTATAATTCTATTTAATGAGAACTTAATTTAAATGAGAAAAATCTTCATGAACAGTCCTATCTTTGTAATTCTGACAAGAATATGTACTAAGTGCACTCAGATCCATTTATAAACATTAGAGGTGTCAGTTTCATTTGTCATGAAACAAGTGGTAAGAATACTTTCATTATTTTCTAGATAACAATAAAGGATCTATTTAGCTCAATGCAATAAAACTGATAGACCAAACACATCACTGTGTCTTCCTTGGTTTACCAGTGAGTTTATTGGTCTCAAATACAGGAGCAGACTCAGGTCACAAGCAGAACCACTGGGAGGAGGTCTTGTTCCTGTCCCTCTTTAAAAGAAAGGTTAATGAACCAGTGAGTGTATTGGAGTCATTTACAAGAGCATGTGTGACTGAAATATGGCTGTATTCCCAAACAGCCCACCCCAGTTTGGATGACCCTTCTGAAAACTGTATCCCTAGATACATATAATCATACAGCTGTCCTCAGCAAGTAAGCGGATTGCAGTATAGCACATTCTTTGTGTAATGCTTACAAAACAGCTAGGCTTGGCTAGTCAGAGAGTATCTTCCATAAGGGTTGTTCACTGTTTCCTGTAACTTTGTGGAGTGGCCTTATGAATGCTGTTATTCTCAAAAGTGTCCTGAGACTGGTAGGTTATTTACTTCTTGAATCTCATGAGCTTCCAAGAATGTTCTAGTTTGGGGAAAATTGCTAAATGGCATCCTCTCTTGTTTTTCTATCATGTGTCCAAGGAAGAATTAGTAAAGCAGAATAATTGCACCACTAAATGTAAATCAGATCCATGAAAATGCCTATATATATATATATGTATAACTATATGTATAATATATATTATCATATAGCTTTCCTCAAATATGTGTGTATGCTGTAGATAATTCCATCATTAAATGTAATAGGACTCACGAAAATACATATATGTGTACATACACACACACATATATATGTGTATATATATATATATATATATCATATGGCTTTTCTCAATATGTGTGTGTATGTGTAAACAATTCCATCATTAAATTTAATAGGAGCCATGAAAATATGTGTCTGTATACATACATGTAATCACACAGCTGTCTTCATCAAGTAAGAGGATTGTAGTATACCACATTCTATAAAGCTACACACACTGGTATCAGGAAGATCACTATCCCAAATCAATACAATTTCTACATATTTCTAGGTAACAGTGGGATATTAGATATATTGCATATCTTACAGCAGAATTTTAAACTTGCTTTCTTAATTCCCTGTCTGTCTTGACTGATTTCAACACATGGAGCAGAATATTGTGGGGCAGAGACTATATTATCTATATACACATCAGTTAGAATGAGCCTGGATAATCGTTTTGTTGACTTTATATGTATTTATACATATTTCTTATCTATCTCAGATGAAGGGACAACAACATACATAGTAAATATAGTGAATGAGAACATATTGCTGTTTCATTATTATAACAAGGACAGGAGAAATGAAGTCACACACGTGGCTGGAATTTTGGGTGAGTGTCACAAGTGGAACTTGTCATCTGTGTGGATAGTCGAAGGAAATGGGTACATGTGCATTGCTATGCACGAAGTTCACAATGTGCTCATGCATCCAATTCTGTTCTTCATGTTGAAAAACCGCTGAAGCTGTGATGGTCATCTTTGAGGATCAACTCGGCACAACCCAGGATCCCCCCCACCCGGGGAAGGGTCTCAGGGGAGAATTTCCCACATCAGACTGGCTTGTGATTGTGTCTTTATTGATAATTAACATAAGGAGGCTCCACCCACTGTGGGCAGCACCATTCCCTAGCAAGAAGAAGATTGCTGTGATCTTCAACTGTCATCAGACACAACTCACCATCCTCTGGGAAGGGTCTTAGGGAGGTATTTCTCACATCAGACTGTCCTGTGGGTGTGGCTGTGGGAGTGTCTTGAATGACAATTGACACAGGGCGCTTCTGCCTACTGTGGTCAGCAGCATTTCCTGGACAAGTCATTCTGACCTGAATCAGACTGGAGAAGGCTGGATAAATGCAAACACACATGAGTGCATTCTTTGTTCTCTGTTCCTGGCTATGGACATGGTGTGTGTCAGCTCCTCTAAACTACTCCTGCTGGAATTTCCCCAACTGAATGTGCTATAACTGGGAAATTACTGCAGAAATAAACCCTTTTCTGCCATAAATTGTTTTTGTCAGTGTGTTCGGGCAGAATATTGAACAAGGAAATTGAGATATTGAGAGCTAATCTGCTACAAATAAGTAAATAGCTGCTTGTTCTGTTGGAACCTGGAAGATTTTAGTAAAATTTCCACACATCACATCAACCTTTTATCATGTATCTCATGCCAGTGTAGCCCAGGATGTGCATCTCCTAACAAAGAAAGAATTGACATATTACTTGACCACATTAAATGGGTTTGTTGATTGAACTCATGTCCATTTGCAGACCCTGGATTTCATCACTTATTTTTCTGGCAGTCTTACAACTCCTGACTTGGAAATCTGAATTATCATGTAGTCTGGCGTCTGACAGTACTGGGTCTTGTCCACAAAATTCAGTTTCTCATATGCAAACTCTCTTGAGTTGACAAATTCTACAACTCCATAATCAAAAACAGAATTAAACATTTATTTCTGTAATTAATAGGAAGATATTTTATTTCATGGGGGCATTAGCAGAGATTTTTATGTGTACTAGTGTATATGTGTGCACCATGTGTGTGCCTGGTACATACAATAGCCACAAGAAGGCATCAGATGTCCTGGAACTAGACTTGCAGATGGTCAAGCGTGGCCAGGTGGGTACTGGGAGCTGAATGCAAGTCCTTAAACAATCTTAACCAGTGAGTCAAATGTCATTTCTCTATTCTTTATGAGAGTTTAGATCAGTTGGTTCTGTCATTTAAGGAAGCATCCAGAACCCTTAGGAATGAGTTCTAGAACATGAATAGAAACAACCTAATGACATAGAGTTATTATAGTAAAAACATTATCAACCATTCTTTTCTGCAATGGATTTGGAGACTGTGTAGGAGTCCTGTACATTCATGTCCACAAAAAAAATTGTGAACGTTTCGGCCAGACATAGTGGTGCATGCCTTTGATCCCAGAACTCGGAAGGCAGAGGCAGGTGGATCTCTGTGAGTTCGAGGCCAGCCTCGTCTACAAAGCAAGTCCAGGACAGCCAGGGCTGTTACACAGAGAAACTTATCTTGAAAAAACAACAAAAAAATGTGAACGTTTCATGAACAGGAGACATGGTGCTTTACATTCTAGAATCCATCCACTACTTTCATTTCTCAGAAGGATGTTGTCAGTCTATTGGAGGAAACAGGGGTGATGCTGTGCTTGGCATTTTTTAGGAGACTAAGTGATATTTTATTAATGTGTTTAGTGTTAATATTGTAACATCTGCTTTCCTATACATCATGAAATGCAGCAAAAGCCAAACAACTGACTAAGGATGAGATGACACAGTACATGAACTTTGTGGAAGAAATTGGCATTGAGGATGAGAATGTAGTGTGTGTCCTGGACACAGGTATAATAGCATCCTATGTGTGTTGTTTTTTACTTTGCAGTTTTGTAATAAATGTTATTTTTTTAATTAACTGAGATGTTGGGAAGATGGTCAGTGGGCAAAGTTACACAAGCATAAAGAGCCAAGTTTGGATCCCAGCAACCATTTATAAACCCAAGAATATCAGAGGTGGGAAGGGGTGGGGAATAGGAGAGCCCTGGAGCTTTCTGGCAATATTTCTATCTGAAAGATCTTGTCTCAAAAATGATAATGTGTATAATTAATAAATAAGATATTAAAAAGTCAACCACTTGCCTATACATCCATGGGTGCACACATGTCACTCACATGACCCCTGAGCACACCAATGAACCATGGCAGACATAAAAATCTACATGAAATGAAACTCTGTTCAGATAGTCTGTTCAAAACCAAGCTTTTTATATGTATTTTTATAAAAATCATTCATATGTAGTAAATATGTTGTTATTAATATTATTATCTTAAAATAATATATTGCTTTAAGATAATAGTATATTGAAAAATACATTACTTTTAAAATATTTTATATTTAAAATAATATTATTTTTCCATATTCACTCTCTTTTAGACACCTGTCCAAACAAGATCAGGACTAGGTGAGTCAAAGCATGTTCATTTTATATCTTGATGTTTAATTTTAATTCATGTTTTTAAATAATATTTTTATTTTTTCTTTAATCTTTTTATATATCTTTAATACACACATCAGCCCTCTAACTATCCCAGAGACTCACCAACACATCTCCCTCCATCCTTCATGAATTTTTATAATTATACTAGCAGTAGTAATAGTAGTAATTCAATGAGCAAATTGGTGCTATTTGAAAATGAGGGTGTGGCCATTCCTGGAGGCAAGGGAAATGTAATGTACTGGGGCAACACTCTTAAAAAAAAAAAAAAAGTACCACTGGGAGATAGTTGTGTGTGCATTTATTCCCAGCACTCTAGAGGCAGAGGCAGGTTGATCTCTGAGTTTGAGACCAGCCCGGTCTACAGAATGAGTTCCAGGACAGCCAGGGCTACACAGAGAAACCCCATCTTGGAGGAGGAGGAGGAGGAGGAGAAGGAGAAGGAGAAGGAGACCCTTCCTCCCCCAGAAACCATCAATTGTCAATAGCTCTTTGGTTAGAACCCCTCTCTGCTCCATTCTATAATGTTTACTGGCTTGATCTAGCCAGGGTCTTGTGCAGATGACCATAGCTGCTGTGAGTTCATGATCATAACAACTGTGTCATGTTCAGAAAACAGAATTTCATGGCTCTCCTTTCCACCTAGATAACCGTCAATGACTGAGCATCCATGGTCACTTACACTCAGCACTTTGACCAGCATGAACCACTCCCCACTGTAAAAAGTTGACCTGATGCTGCATATGGAAGCACACATCTTTAATATCTGAACACTTGGGAGGCAGAAGTATATGAACTTCCCTGAGTTTGAGGCCAGCCTGGTCTATATAGTGAGCTCCAGGACAACCAAAGAGTGCATAGTCTCTCTTTAAAAAAATTTTTTTTTAATTATGTAAAAAGCTAACTTGAGCACAGTTGAGATCATCATAAATCTATGAGTATTTTTAAAGGTGGTAGCTTGGAAACATGACAGTTTATCACGACTGGTCTCCTCCATAGGCGCCATTATTTTAATTGCCATGGGCTTTTGACTAGAATTACAATAGGAATCCACCTCTACCCTTGTTCTTCTCTAGATGCGAGATCCCTTACATGGAACTGACATCACTTTTAATTAGAAAGTGATTGGTTGCCCCAGGGCAGCTTTTATTGCACCAGTGGACAAAGGCTGCTTTTGTAGTGTGCAGGGGCAGTGTAGTGACATTGTTGATGTCTTATCCCACATACACAGCCTATGGAGCACATCCAAGCACTGCATAAGAGTTTCCTAGTCCATTTGAAATTGATTTCTTTTCAATTACAGAATGTCCTGCAACCACACCATGTGGTGTCTTCAGCAGTGGTGTCCTACCATTTAGCTATGTTGGGCAACCAAGAGATATGGCAATAGACAGGTTGTTTTGGTGATTCCAGGGCCTCCCTTCACTAATAAATGGTAGGGTGGTACCCCATGCCTGGAAATTAGATTTTCACTGAATAGCCCATATCTTCTGGGAACAGCACTGTAACATTTTAAGGATCCTCTGATGAAACCCTTTTTTAATACTACATTTCTAATTAGCTTATGAATTAGTGGGTTTCTGAAAGACTTCTTCATACACCTTTAATTTTGATTGACCCACCCCATACCATTGTTCTTCCCTGTGCCCTGACCACACCTGCACCTAATCCTTTAACCCACAGTATTTCCCCTCTAATCTTCCCTGTCACCTGTGCTCAATCATATCACCTAATTATATTTAATATTTTAATAACATGGTCATAGGTTTCCATATGAATTTTTAATAACCGTTCATTTTGGTTACACTTTCCGCCATGCCCTGATTTCCCCATTCCACATCCAACTTCATGATTTAATCTTCCTGCCCCTAGTATTCTTCTTTATACTTCATTTTAACAGCATTTCACTATCTCCCCTCCCTTGATGAACTCACCCCTAATCACCTGTTTCTAATTACCTGGCTTTCACACATATTCCAGATTAAACATACAAAATAAGAGATTCAAATCTAGGGACTGGAGAGATGGCTCAGCGTTTACGAGCACTGGCTTCTCTTTCAAAGGTTCTAAGTTCAATTCCCAGTAACGACATGGTGGCTCACAACTATCTATAATGAGATCAGGTGCCCTCTTCTGGCCTGCAGGCCTACATGCAGACAGAACTCTGTATACATAAGAGAGAGAGAGAGAGAGAGAGAGAGAGAGAGAGAGAGAGAGATTCAAATCTAAGACCCACATGTTAGATAGAATGTGCAGAGTTTCTTTCTGAGCCTGGGTGACCTCATTGAGTATAATGTTTTCCAGCTCATTCTATTTACTTTCAAATTTCATATTTCATTTTTCTCTATGGCTGAGTAATATTCCATTTTATACATTATCCATTAAATTGGTTGATGAACAGGTAGGTTAATTTAATGTCCTAGCTATTGTGAATTTAACTGCGATGAACATGGACAGACACCCAAGGGTCTCTGTAATAAGATATAAAGCACTTTGGGTACATACCTAGAAATGGTGTAGCTAGGTCACATGGGAATTTTGTTTCTAATTTTTGGGTTTGTTTGTTTGATGTGCATAGTTTTGGTTTTGGTTTTTACTTTTGTGGGGTTTTTTGTTTTGTTTTGTTTTAAGTTCTTTGTATTATGTAGACACTAATCCTCCATCAGATGTGTAGCTGCAAAGATATTCTCCATTCTTCTGCATTTAACCGACGGCTTCCTTTGCCATACTTTTTAATTCCATGATATCTGACCATTGTTTGTCTTACTTGTTTGCTACAGGAATCCTATTCAGAGAGACCACACCTGTGCTTATAGCCAACACACATTCCTTGCTTTCTACTGTATTGACTTCAGTCTACCAGGCTTTGCATCATGGTCCTTGATCCATTTGGAGTTGAGTTTTTTTGCACAATGACAGGAAAGGATCTGGGTTCATTTTTTTGCATATATATGTTAGGTCTTTTGCCTTCTTTCAGTGGCGACATTGGCAATATATAAAAAGGGACTAATTATTACTAGTGTTGAGACAGCATTCTCTTCTGTGGAGCTGGTATTAAGGACTGCAGTTCTACCCCTAGTCTTCCTCTGAGAGTTGGCTACTGTCTGGGACCTTAAGTGAGACTCCTGCTGTAGAGTACATGGGACTTGACATGAACCAAAAAAATAATAATTTTAGTTTATATTCATAGAAACTACAGTCTCAGATAAACACGCAAGTGCATAAGTTCTAAAACAAAATCCCAATTTAAGTCTTGATATAAGATCATTTATCATATTAAACTTTTACATATATTGAAAACTTCCATAAAAAATTGATGTATATTCTCAAACACACAAAATTCTGTAAAATGTTTTTGCATGAAACATCTTGTAATTGTTTGACTCTTTAATGGCCTGTACTTTTTTTTTTTTTAATTTTCCAAGTCTCATTAAATGTCATGTATTATTATCTTAAATATATTAAATAATTCTGTTCAAACCTTACAGATGACAGCATCTGGAATTTTCCAGTATATTCTTCCTGAAACATCAATATGAAGATGAAGTGACCTTTTCTCTGATTGCAACTTTCTATTTACTGCAAATTGCAATTCCTGTCTCCATACTTTCTCTTCCATTTATCCTTTCCCATGTTCTAATCAGTGTTAGTGTATCTTTGAATATTTAAATAAATTTATTTCGCTTGCATATGTGTCTTCAAAGAAAGGAAGCTAAAGTTTAATACACATAAATATCTATTTGACTTTTTTAAAAGGAGAAGAGGGTTGGAGGGATGGCTCAATAGTTAAAAGTGCTTGCTGCTCTTCCAGAGGACCTGAGTTCAGTTCATAGCACTCATATCAGGCAGCTCACAACTAAAGCCCAAGGGGACCTGGCATCCTTTTCTGGACTCCTTGAGCACTGCACACAGATTACACACACACACACACACACACACACACACACACACACA
>CAJQZJ010033324.1:4261-44641 GCA_907164525.1 Lophiomys imhausi | reverse complement strand
ACACACACACACACACACACACACACACACACACACACACAAGAGATAAACATGCCTGTAATTCCAGCACCAGGGAAGGAGGTAGAAACAGATGAGTCTTCTAATGTCACCAGGAGCCAGCCTAGACTACTCTAAAAATCCCAGGCCAGTAAGAGACCATCTCAAAAAATAAGGCAGGGAGCTGGAAAGATAGCTCAGCAGTTAAGAGCACTGGCTGCTCTTTTAGAGGACCTCACATTGATTCCTACCATCCATGTGGCAGCTCACAACTGTTTGTAACTCCAGGTCCACAGGATCTGACATGTATGTACATGCAGACAAAACACCAATGCACATAAAATAAAAATAAATTTTTAAAAATAAGGCAAATATGCATGAAGGATGGTCCCTGACATCATCCTGTGGCCTTCAACATTCACATACACATATAGGCATCCACAATCACAAGTGCTCAACTACACACACACACACACACACACACACACACACACACACAAGTATCTTGTCATTCCTGCATGTTGCATATTTCAATATAGTTATTTTGACTTTAGAAAGGAGGGTAAATTATTGTATAGGTTGTTTAAAGTGAAAATTATAAGTTTTGTGTACTGTTAGTTGTATGTCAACTTGACACAAGCCATAGTCTTGGGAAGGGAGACACTCAGTTAAGAAAATGCCTCCTGGATTTTAGACATATAATACAGGATAATGGTCCTACAACTCACAGACCCAAAGGAACACGAACCTAGCCTAATGATCTATGATAAATTCCACCCAGCAACAGATCCAAGAGATGCTGAGACATACATTCAAATATTAGGTAGAGCACTGGGAGCCCTATATAAGAGAGGGAGGAGGTAGAGAGAGACCTGGAGGGGTCAAGATCAACACATGAAGATCAACAGAACCAACCAATTTAGGCTCCTAGAGGCTTACAGAAACTAAAAAGCTAACCCAAAATAAGAAGAAAAATGCTAAGAATACACCTACACTCCCACCCTATACTAATATAGATGATAGGCAACTTAGTCATCATACATATCCCTTAGCAAGTAGGGGGCATGCAGTTCAGTGATGGACTTTGTTACCTGTTAGTGGGACACTTTAATTTAGCTAAGCTGCCATGTCAGACCCCAGAACAAGAGGAGGCTCTTAGCCCCCCATGTGACTGATGAACTGATGGTCCCCCACTAGAAGAGAACGATAGAAGGGAAAGGGGGTAGAGGGTGGGAGAGTGGAACCAGGAGGGAAGGAGAGAGGGGGCTGTGACAGAGATGTAACTTGAACTAATAAATAAAGGTAAAAAAAAAAAAAAAAGAAAACGGTTTTCACCAGGTTCATCTGTGGGAAAACCTGTGGGACATTTCTTGATTGATGGTTGATGTTGGGGTATCCAGCTCACTGGGGAAAACACTGCTGGGCAAATCTTGAGGAGACAGCCAGTAAGCAGCAATCCTCTGTGGCCGCTGTACAGTTTTTGCCTCCAGGTTCCTACCTTGATTTCCCCAGGTGATGAACTACAAACTGTAAGATGAAATAAACCCTTTTCTCCCAAAAGTGCTTTTGGTCATGGTGTTCACCACAGCAACAGAAACCCTAAGACACGCGGTAATTTTGGAGAGCTTAGATCACACTCATTTCTTAAATAAAGTTGAAAGCAAATGCCCAACACTAAATAACATAATCTAGTACAGAACACCATAATCATTTAATTTCTATTTTTCTATTGAATAGACCATGCTCACATCACTTCTCTTCTGGTTTCTTCAATTCGAGAAATTTGCCAAAAATACATCTAACATTTTTAGTGACCTCCTGAATTATTGTATACTCTCATGTGAAACAATTTATCAAATGCCTAAAATGAACACATACATGTGCTTGTTAAGAAAAAAAATACAGTATCGAAGAATCAGTTGAAGTTCCTTTTCCTATGGATTTTCATAGATGAAATGTTGAAGATTTTACAAAATAGAATTCTGCATGTAGGAAATAGTTTTCTTCTTTCTATGAGAAATTCCAATAAAAGTAAATGGGTTCTGATGAAAACAGTGTCAAAATGCACTCGTTTTGAAAATGATCCAGTAGCAGAAATCCTTTGGGGATGAGCTGGTAGGTTCATGAAAGCCTATTTCCATCTAAACATTTAAAGAAAAGTTGGGAAATAATACTGTATCTTGCCAAATCATTTGAAAATGCTGTGCATGAATAAACTGTATTAACAACATTTCTACCACTTCCTCTTTCCCTCCAACTTCTCTTGTTTTCCTCTACCACTCCTTGAATTCATGATTTTTTTACATACTTATTTTCAGTTTAGATAGATAGATAGATAGATAGATAGATAGATAGATAGATAGATGATGCATTCATATATACATACATATATTCATACATGGATACATACATATGTATATAGGCAGACAGTATATATATGTATCTATACATATATTTGATATATATATATATATATATGAATAATACATATATAATAAATAGATGCATAGATGATAGATGGCTGTTAGGTAGCACAGCACCCACTTTCCTCAGTGATGGTCTGTGATCTGGAAGTGTAAGCTGAAATAAATCTTTTTCCTCCCCAAGTTGTTTTGATCATGGTGTTTCACCACAGCAATAGTAACCTTAACTAAGAGAGGTTTTATTTTGGAGATAACTAGTTCTTCCTCTGTCACTATTGGCTGCATTGAGTTGTTTATATGTGGGTGGGACCTTATGAAAATTTCATCCATCCGTGTTGGCAAACTGACTGGTGTGGCCTTTGCAACCCTTGTGCAGGCAACCATGGGCATGGTGGTGCATGCATTTAATCCCAGCTCTTGGGAGCCAGAGTCAGGTAGATGTTTGTAAGTTCAAGGCCAACATGGTCTATGTAAAGAGACACTGTCTCACAAAAAAAGTGGCTGTAGATATGACTCAGTGGTTACAAGCACTTGTCACTCTTGCAGAAGACCAAATTTTGTGTACAACACTCACAAGTTGGGGCACCACCATCCTTACACTCTTCTGAATTCCATGGGCACCTTGTATCTACATGGTGTACATGTATACATGCAAGCAAAACCCATACACATGAAGTAAATAAATCTAAAAAATAGTTGAAAGAAAGGGTAGATTGAAAGCAGGGTTAAGGAGACAGCTCAGTGGGTAACATACTTGAAGCGCAAATATGGAGGTCTGAGTTTGAATCCACAGCACCCATTATGTGCCAAGTGGGCATGACAACCTCCCTGCACATATGTCCATATGTACATGAATTCACATGTGAACAAACATAAATATACACTCAAACCACACATACATACACATTTAAAAATAGAAAAAGGAAAAATCAATATGTAGTCTTTGAGTTGCTTTGTTTTATTTACTTTACCTATCTCCCTGCTATTGTTATTTTGTTCAATGGTCAAGCTTTCATAATGCCTTCTAAATATTGATATCTGCTCCTCTGGACCAAGGTTGTGCTCAACTTTTGGCAGAGAAACTTGTTTTTGTGGTGAGGTGAACACTATGACACTAGGGTTTTTCACTAGGTTCTGGACCTGAACTAAGGTCCCCATACTTTCAAGACTCACACATCATCACAGGATCATCTTCTCAGCCCCATGGTTGCATCACTGATATTTGTTCTGTAGCATAAAACAGCAGGTTAGAAAATGGGAATTTCATGCAAGTGTCTCTAGAGTCCTTCCCTATTCTGATCAATCTATTACTTACCTATATCTGTCTCTCGATCATATATCATTTATCTAATTTATCCATCTATCTACCTAAAAATCCATCAATCCATTCACCCACTTATCCATATATCCAGTGTCTATCTCCCATCTATCTGTAACCTATATATGTGTCTTTATCATCTGTCATCTTTCTATTATCCATCATCCTATAATCTATCATGTATCTATCTATATGTCATTTATCTGTATATCATCTCTTTAACATTATTGTCATCTACTTATCATCTATATACCTATAGCCTATCATTTATACATATATTGTCTCTCATCTCTCTGTATGTCATCTATCTACCAATAATCTCTCCATGAACTATACATCTATCATCTATATTTATTAATCTTCAGCATAACTTTCTATTATATAATTTATAATCTCTCTGTAATCTATCTGTCAAACTATCATTTGATCACCCATTATATATGTATGTCTATGTATCTATACAGTTTGAAAGAGAAGACTTCCATAGCATTGTAGATTTGAGTGGTTAGTCATCAAGAGAGTTGTACTATTTGAAAGGATTAGTAGATGTGGCCTTGTTGGAGAAAATGTCACTGAGGATGGGCTTTGAGGTTTCTAAAGTCCAAGCCAGGTCCAGTGGTTTCTCTTCCTGCTGCCTGTATATTCAGATGTAAAACTCTCAACTTCCTCAATACCATGTCTGCCTGTGTGCTGCCATGTTTCTCACAATGCTGATAATGGATTAAACACTTGAAACTGTAAGTGAGCCCCAGTAAAATGCTTTCTTTTACAAGAACCACTGTGGTCATGGTGTCTACATACAGCAATAGAATACTGAGTAAGACAGTTATCTTAGTTAGGGATTCTACTGCTGTAAGGAAACACCATAACCAAAAAAAAATTGGGGAGGAAGTGATTTATGGGCTTACACTTCCACAGTATTGTTCGTTATTAAAGGAAGTCAGGGTAGAACCTCAAACAGGGTAGGATCTTGGAAGCAAGAGCTGATGCAAAAGCCATGGAGTGATGCCACATACTGACTTGCTACTCATGGCTTGCTCAACTTGCTTTCTTATAAACCCAAAGATCATCAGTTCAAGGATAGTACCACCCAAAATTGGCTGTGCCCTTTCCCATCAATTTCTAATTTTAAAAATGCCTTACAAGGTTTCCTACACCCCAGTCTTATTAAGGCACTTTCTTGATAAAGGTCCCTTCCTCTCAGATGACTACAGCTTGTGTCAAGTTGACATAAAACTATCCAACACAGACAGTATGTATGTATGTATGTATGTATGTATGTATGTATGTATGTATGTATGTATGTATCACATATCTATCATCCATCAATTCATCATCTATGTATCCATCATATATCTATCCATCATCTATTACATATCTGTCCATCATCTATCTCTATATAGATGTATGTATCTATCACATATCTATCCATCATCTATTACTACATCATTTATATATCCATCATCTATCTGTGTCATTTATGCATCAATTCATTAACTAATTATCTATATATCCAACAAAAAATTTTTGTGAGCCAGGCAGTGGTGGCAAACACTTTTTTATGTTAAATTATTACTTCAGCTTACATCTCCATCATAGTGCCCTCCTTCCACCCCTCCCAGTCCTGCCCTTCCACCCTCTACACCCTATCCCTTCCATCCCACTCCTCTGGAGTGGAGTGTCCCTATATGTCAGTCACCCACCCCAGTTCAGCAGTCATATGAGGGGCAAGAGCCTCCTCATACACTGCAGGCCTACAAAGCAGCACCACTATGGCAAAGTGTCTCATTGAAAGGTAACAAAGTCTATGTTCCTGTTCTCTTTGATACATTGGTTGTAGTATAGTTATCCTGTACTATATAGCTAAAATCCGATTATAAGTGAATAGATGTCATGTGCATCCATCTGAGTCTGTGTCAGCTCACTCAGGATGAGCTTCTCTAGTTCCATCCATTTGGCTGCATATTGCATGATTTCATTGTTTCTGATGGCTGAGTAGTATCCCATTGCGTAAATATACCACAGTTTTTTTTTATCCATTCCTCAGTTGAGGGACATCTGGGTTGTTTCCAGTTTCTAGCTATTTTACAAATAAGGCTGCTATGAACATAGATAAGGAAACGTCCTTGTGGTTTGGTGAGGAATCATTTGGATGTATACCCAGAATTGGTATTGCTGGATCTTGAGGTAGGGCTATTCCAAGTTCTCTAAGACATTGCCAGGCTGATTTCCATAGTGCTTGTACAAGCTTTCACTCCCACCAGCAATGGAGGAGTGTTCCCCTTTCTCCACAACCTTGCCAGCATGTGCTGTAATTTGAGCTTTTGATCTTAGTCATTCTGACAGGTGTGAGATGGAATGTCAGAGTCGTCTTGAGTTGCATTTCTCTGATGATAAAGGTTGCCGAGCATTTCTTCAAGTGTCTCTCAGCCATTAGGGATTCCTCCTTTGTGAATTGTCTGTTTAGCACTGTCCCCTATTTTTTGATTGTATTATTTGATTTCTTGGCATTCAATTTCTTCAGTTCTTTGTAAATTATGGATATTAACCCTCTGTCAAATGTGGGGTTGGTGAAAAACTTTTCCCAATCTGTAGGTTGCTGTTTTGTTCAATGACACTGTCTTTTGCTTACAGAAGCTTTTCAGTTTCATGAGGTCCCATTTATCGATTGTTGGTCTTAGAACCTGAGCTTCTGGTATTCTGTTCAGGAAGTTGTCTCCTGTGCTGATGAATTTAAGGCTTTTCCCCACTTTCTCTTCTATTAGATTTAGTGTGAGAGGCTTTCTGTTCAGGTCTTTGATCCACATAGACTTAAGTTTTGTGTAAGGTGATAACTATGGGTCTAATTTCATTATTTTGCATGTTGACATCCGGTTACACAAGCACCATTTGTTGAAGATACTGTCCTTTTTCCATTTTATGGTTTTGGCTTCTTTGTCAAAAATTAAGAGACCTTAGGTGTGCAGGTTCATTTCTGGGTCCTCATTTTGATTCCATTGATCCACTGCTCTGTTTGTATACCAGTATCATTCTGTTTTTATTACTATTGCTCTGTAGTACAGCTTGAAATCTGAGATAGTGATACTTCCAGATACTTTTTTTATGGTACACGATTGATTTAGCTATTATGGGTCTTTTGTTATTCCACATGAAGTTGAGAATTGTTTTTTCCAGGTCTATAAAGAATTGTAGTGGCATTTTGATAGGAATTTCATTAAATCTGTATATTTCTTTTGGCAGGCCATTTTTATTATGTTGACCCTACCTATCCATGAGCATGGGAAATCTTTCCATCTTCTGATGTCCTCTTCAATTTCTTTCTTCAAGGACTTGAAGCTCTTGTCATACACATCTTTCACGTGCTTGGTTAGAGATACCCCCAGGTATTTTATATTGTTGGTGGCTATTGTGAAGGGTGTTGTTTCCCTAATATCTTTCTCAGACCATTTATTTTTTCTATAAAGAAGGGATTCTGATTTTTTTTAATTAATTTTGTATCCAGCCTTCTTGCTGAAGGTGTTGATCAGCTGTAAGAGTTCTCTGGTGGAATTTTTGGGGTCGCTTATGTAGACTATCATATCGTCTGCATATAGGGATAGTTTGACTTCTTCGTTTCCAACTTGTACCCACTTTATCTCCTTTAGTTGTCCTATTGCTCTAGCAAGAATTTCAAGTACTATGTTGAAGAGATATGGAGAGAGTGGGCAGCCTTGCCTTGTCCCTGAGTTTACAGGAAATGCTTTAAGTTTCTCTCCATTTAATTTGATGCTGGTTATTGGCTTGCTGTATATCACCTTTATTATTTCTAGGTATGGTTCTTTTATGCCCATTCTCTCCTGGACTTTTGGCCTGAAGGGGTGTTGGATTTTGTCAAATGCTTTTTCAGCAAGATAATCATGTGTTTTTTTTTCTTTCAGCTTGTATATGTAGTGAACTTTGTTGATGTATTTTGTGTGTTGAAACATCCCTGCATTCTTGGAATGAAACCTACTTGATCATGGTGTATGACACTTTTGATGTGTTCTTGGATTTGGTTTGCCAGTATTTTATCAAGTATTTTTGCATCTATGTTCTTGAGGGAGATTTGTCTGAAGTCCTCTTTCTTTGTTGGGTCTTTGTGTGGTTTAGGAATCAGGGTGACTGTGGCCTCAAAGATTGTGTTTGGCAGTGTTCCTTCTGATTCTATTTTGTGGAAGAGTTTGAAGACTATTGATATTACCTCTTCTTTGAAGATCTGGTAGAATTCTGTGCTAAAACCATCTGGCCCTGGGCTTTTTTTTTTTTTTTTTTTTTTTTTGGTTGGAGCTTTTTAATGACTGTTTCTATTTCCTTAGGGGTTATAGGAATGTTTAATCTGTTAACCTGTTCTTTAGTTAACTTTGATAGGTGTTATCTACCAAGAAAATTGTCCACTTCACTTAGGTTTTCAAATTTGGTAGAGTACAGATAAGTAGGACCTAGAGATTCTATGGATTTCCTCAATGTCTGTTATTATTTCTCCCTTTTCTTTTCTGAATTTGTTGATTTGGGTTTTTCCCTCTGCCTTTTAGTTAATTTGGCTAAGGGTTTGTCTATTTTGTTGATTTTCTCAAAGAGCCAACTCTTGGTTTCTTTGATTCTTTGTATTGTTCTTTTTGTTTCTAAGTTGTTAATGTCAGCCTTAACTTTGATGATTTCCTGCCTTCTGCTCCTCTTGGGAGTTTTTGCTTCTTTTTTTCTGCTGTTAATTTGCTAATATGAGCTGTCCCAATTTTCTTTTTGAAAGCACTTAGTGCTATGAACTTTCCTCATAGCACTGCTTTCATTTTTTCTCATAGGTTTGGGCATGCTGTGCCTTCATTGTCATTGGATTTTAAGAAGTCTTTGATTTTCTTCTTCATTTCTTCCCTGACCCAGTGTCATTCAGTTGAGAGTTGCTCAGTTTCCATGAATTTGTAGGCTTTCTATTATTTCTGTTGTTGTTGAAGTCCAGCTTTATTCCATGGTGGTCTGATAAGATACAAGGGGTTATTTCAATTTTCTTTTATCTGTTGAGACTTGCTTTGTGTCCAATTATATAGTCAATCTTGGAGGAGGTGTCATCTGGTGCTGAAAAGAAGGTGTAACCTTTTGTGTTTGGGCGAAACATTCTGTAGATATCTGCTAGGTCCATTTGTTTCATGACCTCTCTTAGGCTCATTATTTTTCTGTTTGGTTTCTGTCTCAATTATCTGTCCATTGTTTTGAGTGGGGTGTTGAAGTCTTCCACTACTAATGTGTGGGAATCAATGTGAATTTTAAGCTTTAGAAGAGTTTCTTTTACAAATGTGTGTGCCCTTGTATTTGGGGCATAGATATTCAGTATTAAAATGTTGTCTTGATGAATTTTTCCTTTAACAAGTATATAGTGCCCTTCCCTATGTTTTTTGAATAATTTCAGTTGAAAGTCTATTTTATTTGATATTAGGATGGCTATTCCAGCTTGCTTCCTTGTCCCATTTTCTTGGAAAACCTTTTCCCAGTCCTTTACTCTGAGGTAGCATCTATCTTTGATAGTGAGATATGTTTTGTTGTTGTTTGAAGCAAAATGTTGGGTCTTGTTTAAGGAACCATTCTGTAAGCCTGTGTCTTTTTACTGGGGAGTTGAGTCCATTGATGTTTATGGATATTAATGACCAAAGGTTGCTATTTCCTGTTATTTTGGTGTAGGTGGTGATTGTGTGTTTCTTTTGGTTTAGCTGCAGTAGAGTTTTTTTTTGTTTTGTTTTGTTTTGTTTTTTGTTTTTTGTTTTTTTTTGCTTCCTCTGTTTTCTTGGGTGTCGTTATCTTCTCTCGGTTGGAATTTTCCTTCTAGGATCTTCTGTAGGGCTGGACTTGTGGGTAGATACTGTTTAAATTTGATTTTGCCATGGAATATCTTGTTTTCACCATCTATGTTGATAGAGAGTTTTGCTGGATATAGTAGTCTGATCAGGCACTTATGTTCTCTTAGGACTTATAGGACGTCTGCCCAGGCCCTTCTAGTTTTTATAGTTTCTGAGAAGAAGTCTGGTATAATTCTGATGGGTCTGCCATTGTATGTTACTTGACATTTTTCTCTTACAGCTTTTAATATTCTTTCTTTTTTCTGTACATTTGGAGTTTCAATTATTATGTGGAAACAGGAATTTCTTTTCTGGTCTATTCTGTTTGGTGTTCTGTATACCTCTTGGAATTTTATTGGCATTTCTTTCTTTAGGTTTGGGAATTTTCTTCTATGATTTTGTTGAACATGTTTCCTGGACCTTGGAGTCGGGAGTCTTCTCTTTCCCCTGTGCCAATAATTCTTAGATTCCATCTTTTCATTGAGTTCTTGATTTCTTGGATGTTGTGGGTGAGAACTTTTTTAGATTTCTCATTTTCTTTGGTTTGTGTACTGATTTCTTCAATCGAATCTTCCGCACCTGAGATTCTGACTTCCACCTCTTCTATCCTATATTTTATATTCATGTCTGTAGTTCCTGTTCTCTTCCCTTGATTCTCCACCTCCATGATTATCTCTGCTTGTGTTTTCTTTATTGCTTCCACTTCTAATTTCAAGTTGTGAATAATTTTATTCATTTTAGACCTTTCTTGCTCCAATTTGCTTGTCTTTGTCGGCAAATCTTTTAAATCTTTTAAGTCTTTCATTGCCTTCTGTCTTTAGCATTCATGTTGAGCCGCTTTGGCTCATAGATCTCTAATGGTATTCTCCATTGCTTTTGTTTGCAAAATTGAGGATTCTCTAAATTCTTTCAGAGATTTAATTTCTTATTGTGGGGACTCTATCACTTTCCAAGGTATAGATTTTTCATCATTTTCATGTGTTTCAGCTGTGGTGGGATGGTCAGGGCTTGCTGTACTAGCATAGCTGCATTTTGTTGGAGTCATATTTCCCTGACTTCTGTCAGATCAATTCTTTCGCTGACCTTTAGCCATCTGGTTGTTCTTAGCTGTTTGTTCCTGGTGCCTTCCGTGTTTGGTGCCAAGAATGGTGCTTTGGTGTAGAGGCTGTATAGTTTGGTGATCTTTAGCTCTCCACAGGGTGGATGGGGCCTTGTGTGGAGGTTTGTTCTCACGGTGTCTCCCAGAGCTCACCCCTTCCTGTTGTGTCCCACTTGAGAACTCAGATCAGAGGTTGTGGTGGATGTGTTATTCCTGCCTGCAGGTTCCTGATATCTAACTCATCTCTGTAGTGATGATGGTACATTTTGGCAGGCCCCAGACTGTTGGCTGGAGCTGCAGCTCCCCTGCATCTTATGTATTGGAACCGTGATTGTGGTCCTCTCAAACTGCTCTCAGGGGGTTCTCAGGTTCAACGTGTGTCTAATAGCCAGAAGCACTGTGATCTGGTACAGCGACATCACCCAGGCAATATGCAATGGAGTGGGTTGTTTCACTGCTCCCAATACAGAGTTTTCTGTGTTGTAGCCTGGGTATTCAACTGAGGGAAAGGCAGGTGTAGTCAGGGAGATCTGATGTGGAATTCACATCCTGTCCAAAGTATTAGGATTCGGGGATGCTCAGCTGCCTTTACCCAGCCAAAATCACTGTACTCCAGTGTAGCTTGCCTGTACCAACGTGACTTCTGGCAGTTTCTCTGTAGCAAGGGTATCCAGACTGTGGTTGTGGTCCTTCCATGCTCTTCTCTGGGGGATTTCATGATCAACTTGTGCCTCTCTGTCAGAAGTTCTTTGGGCCAGTGCAGTCCACCTGCCCAGGCCACACTAGTTCAGAACTGCTTTTACTACTCCAGACTGATATCTAGATGCTGTAAACTGAGGCAGTAGACTGAGACCCCTCCCAAAGTGGGTGTGGGCAGTAAGTTCACAATGCGTCTCCAGTACTTGCACTGGGGGGACATGGTGGATATCTCTCTGTCAGAAGTTCTGTGGTTGGGTGCCGCCTGCCCCCCCCCTCAGGTTGCACACCTCAGTCCAGGACTGTTTACCTGCTCTGGGCAGAGATCTAAATGTACTAGCCTGAAGCTGTAGGCTGAGTACCCTGCTGAAGTGAGCATGAGCAGAGAGTTCTAGTATGGAATACACTCGGTGACTCTCGGCGCCTTTTCCCTTCCTGGATTGCAGTGCTCCAGAGCAGCCTGCCTGAGTAGGCAGAGGCTTCCACCAGACCCCCTGTAGGTACGGTGTCATGGCTGTGGCTATGGTCCTCCCAATTAACTCTCAGAAGAATCTTAGAGCCAGTCTGTACCTCTCAGTTTGAAACTCTGTGAACCAGTGCTGTCACTGTTCTGTGCCCTGCTGCAGAGTGGAGAGCCCAGCCTAGCAGTCAGGCAGAAGGGGTAGAGAAGGGAGATCCAATATGTAGATCATTCACTGAGTCCCTGCTTGTATTGCAGTGTTCCAAAAGCCACCTGCCTGGGTTGGCAGGGGCTTCCACCAGACCCCCTGTAATTGGGCAGGGATGGAGGTTGGCAGGGAGCTCCAATTTGTATTCTATACCCTGCCCACAGTGAGCTTGGGCTCAGGGAAGCTGGGCCCAGCCAGCTGGATCCAAATTTTAATGGTCAGCCAGATGCCACCATACTGAATATCATAGGGAGAGTCCCTCAGTCTTACCATGTAGCAGCTCTACTGGTATGCTCCTGGGTATCCAAGCCTAGCCCCTGCAGAGACGCTGTGGACTCAGGAGGTTCTCTGTTTGGAGGTTGAAACTGCTAGCTGGCGTCCTGAAAGGATCCAATATGCCGTCTCTTCCACTGTGGCCTGGAGGGAGTGCAGTCTCCCGGTGGGAAGTCCTCCATGTCCATGTCTGGTGACTCTGATCCTCCAGTGTCTATATTTCCAGTACTGAGTTCTTTGCTGTCCCTTGCTTTGCTGGGCAAGCCCAGATAGGCTTACGCCTCACAAACTGCTGTTAAGCAGAAGTATATCTCTGCTGTTTTCCAAATGGTCTTCCTGAGGATCAAAATGTGTCCTACTTGATCGCTGCCATCTTTCCCCTCAGTTCTTTAGATCTTTAATCTGAAGGCCAGTGCTACATAAACCTGTGATAAAATATATGTTAGGGTGTTTATCCTGTCAGTCTTTCTATTGCCAGTTGCTTTATTAAGATCATATAGACCACATCCTTTCCTGACTGTGTCCCTGGTTTTTTTAATCTTCTTGCTGTTTTTTATTTTGTGAATTTCACATCACGTACCTTGTTCCCACTTAACTCCCACCACTTCTCAGACCTGCCCTCTACCTTTGCAAACTGACCCAATAGAAAAAAAAATCTCATTGTGTCCCACAATATTCCTTTAAAAAAAAAAACTGATGTGTTCTTTATTCTATTTGTTTCCCTTTTCATTAATTTGTTTATTTTACATTCCATTCGCAACCCTCCTCCCTCCTCTCCTCCCACTCCCACCCTCCCAACCTCTTCCCCCAAATACCCCCTGCCTGCCCAGTATCAACCCACTCTGGCACATCAAATTTCATCAGGACTAAGTGCCTCCTCTTCCACTGAGGCAAGACAAAGGAGCTCTGCTAGGAAAATGGGGTCCAGAGGGAAGCAACAGAGGCCAAGTCAGAGATAGGCTCTGCTCCAATTTTAAGGGATCCACTTGAGGACCAAGCAGCTCATCACCTTCATATGTGTAGTGGGTTTAGTACAAGTCCATGAAAGTTCTTTTGTTGGTTGCTCAGTCTCTATCATCCCCAAACTGTCTGAGTTAACTGGCTATGTAAGTCTTCTTGTGCTGTCCTTAACTCTTCCACCTCCCTCAAACCTTCCCCTAACTCTTCCACAAGACTCCCTGTGTTTTTTCTACTTTTTGGCTGTGGGTTTCTGCATCTGTTTCCATTATCTACTGGATAAATCCTTTCAGATGGCAGTTATGTTATGGTCAATATTCCCTTTTGTCTACACATTTTTTGCTTGCAAATGTTCATTATGATTACTCCTTTGTCTGGTTACAACCTTCTGGCCTCTACTACTTTGTCAATACTGAAATCTCATTGGGACTCCTCTCAAATATCATGTTCTGGCCCTGTGTCATGGAGATCCTGTAGTTTTGGGTCTGTAGAACTGGTCTCTTCATGCACTCCAGTAGTTCATCCATGGAGTAGATGTTGGGGTAAACCAACTCAAAGCCCTGGTTCTGGCCCCATAACTCCCACATCCAGGGTCAGCTCTACTGTTCTGCCCAGGTAAGGTGCAGGGCCTGCTCTCCCAAGTGCTACAGCAGGTAAGGGGCTGTTCCAGCTCTCCTTCTCTCACAACCCCATCAGGGCCAACTCTGCCTCCTGCAACCTGTAGTGGGGGTAAAAGTGTGTGGAGGGAAATCTCTCCCTTGCCAATACCACTGCAAAGCAGACGAAAGGTAGGCTGGTTCTTCCACACTCATACCCTCAAGGCCTGTTCACCCACAGCTTCCATATCCAGGAGCAGCTATACTGTGCTGCCCAGGTGAGGTGAAGAGCCTGCTCTCTCAAGTGCTGCAGCATGTGAGAGGTAGGAAATTTTTTTCTGTTCTTGTGACCCATGGGGCCAGATCTCTTGTCTACCACTGGTGGTGAGCGAAAAAAATGGAGGGGAGGGAATTTCTCCTTTGTCAGCACCACTGCAAAGCAGACAAAAGTCAGGGCTGACTCTTCCACACTCACACTCTCAGGGCCCCCTCAACCACAGCCCCCACATGCAGGGCCAGGTGTACTGTGCTGCCCAGGCAAGGTGCAGGACCTGCTTTCCTGAGTGCTACAACATGTGAGGGGTAGGGACAGCTCTCCTGCTCTTGTGACTCCATGGGGCCAGGTCTCTTGTCCACCACTGGTGGTGAGGGCAAAGGGAGGGAAGGGAATCTCTCCCTTCCCAACACCACTACAAAGCAGACAAGGGGCAGATCTGGCTCTCCTACAAGCCCCACACCCAGGGCCAGGCAGGTTTCTTCTAGTCTCTGGCTTGCTTCCTGGGAGCCCACCTGGTGCTTGCCTGGTACTGGATTGGTGGTTGTAACAGGGTAGTTCCCTATATGGGCCCCCTGGTGCCCAACTGGTGATGGTCTCAGGCTTACTGTTTTGAGGGAATATTAGGCTACTGTGCATTCAGATAATCATAGGTCATAACACTGAACGTAGGCATAGCCTCTCTCCTCTTCCCCATCTACTAGTGCACATTTGACACAGCAGCCACATCTGTAATGCCTCTAGGGGCAGTGTTTTGGGGGGTTTGAGACAGGGTTTCCTCTGTGAAGTAGTCCTGGCTGTTTTGGAATTGCCCAGTTCAAAAAAAAATCTTTGTGTAGTTTTGGCTGTCCTGGAACTTGCTCTGTAGATCAGGCTGACCTTGAACTCACAGAGATCTGCCTGCCTCTGCCTCCCAAGCACTCAGAATAAAGGCATGCACCACCATTGTTTGGTTGAAAATATTTTTATTAAATTAAATTAAAAGGTTATGAAGTCAAGGTATTAACTACCACTAAATATGTGATCCCTGATTTACTTTGAAAAATTATTTTTCTGTTTTTTACATGTTATAGAACTATTTGGCTATCTAGCTCTCCATCTATGATACTATATGCCTTTCAGGAGTGTGTCCTCTTTAGATATGCTGCCCAAACACCACCATAGGATTAGTCATTGCCTCTCTTATACTTTAGACTTCAACAAAGTCAAAACTAATGTAACTTTCATTTCTCATTTTATTTGTTCATTGACTAATCTGTCAATATGGCTCATTTTTCCCATATGTTGATTTCTACATAAAACCAGTCTTTGACTTTTCTGATTTTCTCCCTACTGCTTTATTTCTGCTTAATTTTATTTTACTATGACTTGTGCAACTTCCTTTAATATAAGACTTAATTTTGTACTATTGAAATGAGTGTTTGGGTTGATAATCACACAATATTCCAGTCCTGACATGTAGATATTGACAACTGTACATTGTCCATTTCCTACAATGGGTTCCATATAAAATGTGCAAAATCTTACAAATTTGGGAATGTTTCATTTTCTTGGAAGCATTGATAAACAATATTATTCTTTTCTTCTTTGACAATGGATTATGTCTGACCATGCTGTTAAATTTACACATATTTTCAAATTTCCAAATATCTTTTTTTCATGATGTCTAATTTAGTCTTTATGCTGATATTTGTCAACTTGATACAAATTTGTGCATACCTACAAAGGTGGAATCTGAATGGGGAAATGTCTTCATCAGATGGCCACTACAGGACATTTTCTTGATTGATGGTTGATATGGGAAGGCCCAGATCACTGTAAGTCTTGTCATCCTGGGCTTGTGGTCCTGGGGTCTATAAGAAAGCAGCCTGAGAAAGCCATGGGGAGCAAGCCAATAAGAAGTGCCCCTCCATGGCCTCTGCATCAATTCCTGCCTCCAGGATCCTATCATCAGCTCCTGCCCTGACTCCCCTCAGTGATGGATTATGACCTGGAAGTGTAAGATAAATGAACTCTAAGTTATAATTGTGTACTACATCTGACCCAAGCTCTTTGCTTCTTGATTCACCAAGTCATTAGGAATAAAATGTTTCAGTGTCTTCCCAGCACACACAAACACACACACAGTTTTCCTTTTTTTTTAGTTTTTTTTTTTTTTTAGTTTTTTGTTTATTTATTATGTATACAGTATTTGCTCTACATATATGCCCGGGCAGATCTCAATGTAGATGGCTGTGAGCCACCATGTGGCTGCTGGGAATTGAACTCAGGACCTTGGGAAGAACAGCCAGTGCTCTTAACCTCTGAGCCACCTCTCCAGCCCAGTTTTCTTTTTATAGGTATGAAAAAATCCACTGACTAAAACCTAGCTTAGAACAGGGAAGGGTTAACTCATCTTACACAAGTCACTGTCCATCTTTAAGAGAAGTTAGGACAGAAACTTCAATCAAAAAACCATGGATTTCATATGCTGGCTTGTTCTTCACTCATGCTTTACCAGCCCACAAAGCCTGCCTAGGAAATGGTGCAGCCCACAGTAGGATGAACCCTCTGTTGGGGATTGTTCCGGGTGGTAGTGGCATATACTTTTGATCCCAGCACAAAAGAGACAGAGACAGGTGGATCTCTGTGAATTCTAGACCAGCCTGGTCTACATAATGGAGTCAGGGTGGGACTCCTTGCTGATAAAATAAAGCTACTTACAAACAAGTGTAGGATTCAAAATGAGGCATTTTCCCTTAAAGTTACTATGTAACTTTTATCTTAAAAGTTGTGAGATGGAATCTCAGAGTTGTCTTGAGTTGCATTTCACTGATGAATAAGTATATTGAGCATTTCTTTATGTGTTTCTCGCCCATTAGATAGTCCTCTTTTGTGAATTCTCGCTTTAGGACTGTATCCCATGTTTTTCATCGCATTGTTTGGTTTGTTGGTGTTTAATTTCTTGAGTTCTTTATAAATTTTGGATATTGGCCCTATGTTGGATGCAAGGTTGGTGAAGATCTTTTCCCAATCTCTAGATTGCCATTTTGTTCTAATGACAGTGTCCTTTGCCTTACAGAAGCTTTTCAGTTTCATGAGGTCCCAATTGTTGATTGTTGGTCTTAGAGCCTGAGCTATTGGTGTTCTGTTCAGGAAGTTGTCACCTGTGCCAATGAGTTCCAGGCTTTTCCTCACTTTCTCTACTAATAGATTTAGTGTGTCAGTTTTATGTTGAGGTCTTTGATCCACTTGGACATAGGTTTTGTGCAAAGTGATGAATATGGGTCTATTTGCATCCTTCTACATGTTAACATCCAGTTAGACCAGCACCATTCTTTGAATATGCTTTCCTTTTTCCATTGTACACTTTTGGCTTCTTTGTCAAAAATTAAGTGACCAATGGTGTGTATGTTTATTTCTGGGTCTTCCATTTGATACCATTGAACAACCAGTCTGTTTTTATGCCATTACCATTCAGTTTTTATTACTATTGCTCTGTGGTACAACTTGAGATCAGGGATGGTGTTTGATACCACTGGATGTTCTTTTATTGTACAGGCTTGATTTAGCTATTCTGGATTTTTTGTTTTTCCATATGAAGTTGAGAATTGTTCTTTCAAGGTCAGCAAAGAATTGTGTTGGTATTTTGATAGGATTGCATTGAATCTATGTGTTGAATTTGGTGGGATGGCCATTTTTTATTATGCTTATCCTACCTATCCATGAGCATGGGAGATCTTTCCAGCTTCTGATATCCTCTTCAATTTCTTTCTTCAGGGACTTGAAGTTCTGGGCATACAGGTCTTTCACTTGTTTAGTTAGAGTTATCTCCAAGTATTTTATATTATTTGTGGCTATTGTGAATGGTGTTGTTTCCCTGATTTCTTTCTGGACCCATTTATCTTTTGTGTAAAGAAAGGCTACTGATTTTTTTAATTGATTTTGTGTCCAGTCACATTGCTGAAAGTGTTTATCAGTTGTAGGAGTTCTCTTGTGGAATTTTTGGGGTCACTTATATATATCATCATATCATATGTAAGTAGGGATACTTTGACTTCTTCCTTTCTAATTTGTATCCCCTTGATGTCCTTTAGTTATTTATTTTACTGCTCTGGCTAGAACTTCTATTGCTATGTTGAAGAGATATGGAGAGAGTGAACAGCCTTGCCTTGTCCCTGATTTTAGGGGAAATGCTTAAATTTCTCTCCATTTAATTTAATGTTGGCTACCCTACCAGCTTGTTGTATAGTGCCCTTATTACATTTAAGTATGGGCCTTGTACATCTGATCTCTCTAAGACTTTTAGCATGAAGGGGTGTTAGATTTTCTTAAATGCTTTTTTGGCATCTAGTGAGATGATCATGTGATTTTTTTTTCTTTCAAGTTGTTTATATGGTGGTTTGTATTGATGGATTTTCATATGTTGAACTATCCCTGCAGATGAAACCTACTTGATCATGGTGCATGATACTTTTGATCTGCTCTTGGATTCGATTTGTAAGTGTTTTATTGAGTATTTTTGCATCTAAGTTCATAAGAGAAATTGGTCTGAAATTCTGCCTTTGTTGGGTGTTTGTGTGATTTAGGCATCAAGTTGACTGGGGCTTCATAGAATGAGTTTCCCAGTGTTTTATTGAGTATTTTTGCATCTAAGTTCATAAGAGAAATTGGTCTGAAATTCTGTCTTTGTTGGGTCTTTGTGTGACTTAGGCATCAAGTTGACTGGGGCTTCATAGAATGAGTTTCCCAGTGTTCTTTCTGTTTTTATTTGGTTGGAGAATTTGAGGAGTGTTGGTCTTAGCTCTTCTTTGAAGGTCTGGTAGAATTCTATGCTGAAACCCTCTGACCCTGGACTTTTTTTGGTTGGGAAACTTCTGATTGTTTGGTTGGGTTTTTTTGAGACAGGGTTTCTCTGTGTAACAGTCCTGGTTGTCCTGTACTCTCTTTGTAGACCAGGCTGGCCTCGAACTCACAGAGATCCACCTGCCTCTGCCTCAAGAGTGCTGGGTTTAAAGGCATGTGCCACCATGCCTGGCTGGTTGGGAAACTTTTAATGACTGCATCTACCTCTTTAGGTATTATAGGACTGTTTAATTTGTTTTCTTGTTCTTGATTTAATCCTGATACATGGAATCTATCAAGAAAATTGCCCATTTCACTTAGGTTTTCCAACTTAGTAGAGTACAGGTTTTTGAAGTAAGACCTAATTATTCTTTGGATTTCCTCAGTGTCTATTGTTATTTCCCCCCTTTCATTTCTGATTTTGTTGATTTGGATATTTTCCCTCTACCTTTTAGTTAGATTGGCTAACAGTTTGTTTATTTCGTTGATCTTCTCAAAGAACCAACTCTTGTGTTTGTCGATTCTTTATATTGTTTTTTTTGTTGTTGTTGTTTCCAAGTTACTGATTTCAACCCTGAGTTTGATGATTTCCGGACATCTACTCCTCTTGGGAGTGTTTGCTTCTTTTTTTTTTTTTTCTAGAACTTTCAGTTTTGCTGTTAGGTTGCTAATATGAGCAATCACCATTTTCCTTTTGAAAGCACTTAGTGCTATGAACTTTTTTCTTAGTACCACTTTCATTGTGTCCCATAAGTCTGGGTATGTTGTGCCTTTGTTTTCTTTGAATTTTAGGAATCTTTTATTTCCTTCTTTATTTGTTCCCTAACTTATTGGTCATTGAGTAGAGAGTTGTCCAATTTCCATGAATGTGTTGGATTTTTGTTATTTCTGTTGTTGTTGAAGTCCAGCTTTAATCCATGGCGGTCTGACAAGATACAAAGTGTTATTTCAATTTTCTTGTATCTGTTGAGGGTTGATTTGTGACTGACTATGTGGTCAATTCTGGAGAAGGTTCCATGAGGTGCTGAGAAGAAGGTATATTCTTTTGTGTTTGGGTGAAACGTTCTATAGATATCTGTTAGGTACATTTGGTTCATGACCTCTGTTAGTTTCATTATTTATCTGTTTGGTTTCTGTCTCAATGACATGTCCATTGGTGTGTGTGGGATATTTAAATCTCCCACTGTTAATGTGTGAGAACCAATGTGTGGTTTAAGCTTTTGTAATGTTTCTTTTACAAACGTGGCTGCCCTTGTATTGGGGGCATAGACATTCAGTATTGAGATGTCATCATGTTGAATTTTTCCTTTGATGAGCATGTAGTGTCCTTCCCTATCTTTTTTGATTAATTTCAGTTTAAAGTCTATTTTATTTGACATTAGGATGGCTACTCTGGCTTGTTTTGTTGGACCATTTCCTTGGAAAACCCTTTTCCAACCCTTTATTCTGAGGTAAAGTCTATCTTTGCTGGTTAGGTTCATTTCTTGTATGCAGAAAAATGATGGGTCTTGTTTACAGATCTACTGTAAGCCTGTGTCTTTTTATTGGGGAGTTAAATCCATTGATGTTGAGAAATCTTAATGACCATAGATTGTTACTTCCTGTTATTTTGATGTAGGTGGTGGTAGTGCATTTGTGTGTTTCTTTTAGTTTAGCTGAAGTGGAGTTTTTTGTTTCCCGTGTTTTCTTGGCTGTAGCTACCTTCTCTCAGTTGGAATTTTCCTTCTAGGATCTTCTGTAGAGCTGGATTTGTGGACAGATATTGTTTAAATTTGTTTTTGTCATGGAATATCTTGTTTTCTCCATCTGTGGTGATTGAAAGTTTTGCTGGGTATAGTAGTCTGGGCTGGCACCTGTGGTCTGTTAGGGCTTGTAGGACATCTGATCAGGCCCTTCTGGCTTTTAAAGTTTCTGAGGAAAAGTCAGGTGTGATTCTGATGGGTCTACCATTATATGTTACTTGACCTTTTTTCTCTTACACCTTTTAATATTCTTTCTTTGTTCTGTATATTTGGAGTTTTAATTATTATGTGACAGGAGAAATTTCTTTTCTGGTCCAATCGATTTGATATTTTGTATGCTTCTTGGACTTTTACAAGCATCTCTTTCTTTAGATTTGGAAATTTTTCTTCTATGATTTTGTTGAAAATGTTTCCTGGAGTTTGGGCATCTTCTCTTTCTTCTTTTCCTATTATTCTTGGGTTCTATCTTTTCATTAAGCCCTTAATTTCTTGGATGTTTTGGGTGAGGAATTTTTTAGTTTTGTCATTTTCTTTGGCTGATGAAACGATATCTTCTATTGAATCTTTCATGCCTAAGATCATATCTTCCATCTCTTATATCTTGCTGGTGATGGCTTGTGTTTGTAGTTCCAGTTATTCTTCCTAGGTTTTCCACCTCCCAGATGGTCCCTGCTTGTGTTTTCTTTATTGTTGCCATTTCGATTTTCAGGTCTTGTACCAATTTATTCATTTCCTTCTCCAGCTTCATTGGCTTTGCCTGTGTTTCTTTAATGAGTTTGTCACTTTCTTTCTCCCATTTGATTGAGTTGTCCTGGATGTCTTTAATGGATTTCTCCATTACTTTCATCTGTTGTGTTGTGATCCCCTTAAATTCTTTTTTTTCAACATTTATTTAATTCTTCAAGTTACATCTTAATCACAGTCCCCTCCTTCTTTCCCTCCCAGATCCCACCCTCCTACCATCTTCCCTCTCACCCTCCTATCTGCTCTTTTTAAATTTAAGGTGTGTCTTTTCCCCAACAGCTCCCCCTTTTAGTCCAATAAAAGACTCTTTTTCTTATAACAATAAATATAATACAAAAAAGAAAAATTAATTTGTCCATGATTATGACAATTATAAGGTATAACAAACATTCCCAATGTCCAGTCCATATGTATTTGGCAACTTATAGTAATATTCTATTATCTATCTATCTCAATGAGTTTAAAGTTCTATACCTAACTCAGTTTCCATACTAACTTGCATTACCAATTTATAAACATCTTCTTAGACCTAGAACATCCTTTTGATTCCTAAACAACTTAAAATTTAACTGTGAGACTGTAACTATCTAGTCTTCAACCACATCAGAGACCTTAGAAGGATAAATATATCTGAATAAACAGGAAATGCAGAGTCAGCAGCTTCCAAAACTAAGAAATGACAGACACTGATTGCCTGGACAGTCCCTCTCCTTAAATTCCTTAAGAGATTTATTTTCTTCTTTTAAGGCCTCAATCATTTTCATAAGTATAGATTTGTCATCATTTTCTTGTTTTTCTGCTGTGTTATTATGGTCAGGGTTTGCTGAACTAGGATAGCTGGGTTCCAGTGCCACATTGCCATGGTTTTGTTGCTTGTGTTCTTTCATTGGCCTTTAGCCATCAGGTTGTCTCTGTCGTTGGTTGGTTGCTCCTGGTGCCCACTATATTTGGTGCCCAGGAAAGAGACCTGGTTTGGAGGTTGGTTAATCCTGTGTGATCTTATGTGATCCTGAGGTCCAGGAGGGTCACTTCAGGGACGTTGAAGGCTGTAGCCAGGGAGATGACCTCTCGGAGAAGTGGCAAGTGCCCGGACACCAAATTTGGGGACCTCTTAGAGACTCTCTTTCAGAAGCTCTGCCAGAGATACAGATGTCTAGAGGCCTGAGGTCAACGCAGGCATCTCTGGGCCTCAGAGGAGGACCCCTAAGAGAAGGTCTCTCTTTAGATGGAAGAAGCACTTGGAGACCTGAAGCTGAGGAAAAGTGTCCCTGGGGCTCAGCAGATGCCCTCTTGGAGAAGCTCTCTCAGAGATGCACCTGGTGTCTGGGAACTTGGATGAGAATTTCTGGAACTCAGAGGAAGACATCTGAGAGAAGCTCTCTTGGGGTCATGCCAGTCCACTGGCAGCGAGAAGCCTGGCCATGTGTCTCTGGTACTAGGCAGTTGACTTGGGTCAATGGAGCCACCTGGCACCCAAAGTTTGCATGGAGCATCTCTGTGGCTCACAGGAAGGCTTGTCCCATGAGCTTTCTCTGGGGTTACAGAGGCATCTGAGGGCCAGAAACCTGACTGCCTCTGGCACCAGGCAATTGACCCAGGACACCGGAAGCACCTGGTGGCCAGAGTCAGAGATGAGGGGGAGCATCTCTGTGGCTGGGAGGGAGATCTCTCCCAGGGGCAGCAGGGTAGCTCAGAGTCACCTGGTGGCCAGAAGATTGTCAGTGTCTCTGAAGCTAGTCTGCTGATCTGGATGTCTAGAAGTGCTTCACACCCAGAAGCCTGTGAAGCGTCTCTTTGGACTGGTAAGGAGACATCTTGGAGGAGCTCTCTATGGGGTGGCAGAGGCCCCTGGGGACCAGAGGCATAACTGAATGTCTCTTGTGCTATGTGGTTGACTACAATGGGTGGAAGCACATAGCAGCCAGAGGGAAGCATCTCGGTGACTGGGAAGGAAACCTCTCTGAGGGACAGTGGTGGGTTGGTGCAGACGCACCTGGAGACCAGAAGCCTGACTGAATGTTTCTGGTGCTAGGCCATTGACCTGGGTTGTTGGAAGCACCTGGTGGAAAGAGTCCTGGGGAGTTTCTCTTTGATTGGTAGGGAAACTCTCGGAGGAGTTCTCTTAGGGAACACAAGAAGTGACTGGTGGCCAGGATCAGGGGCCTGCATTGCTGGGATCCAGGATCTGATCATGTTAAAGTGGAAAGGTCTGGGGAACTAGTAGCTGGAATCCATGCATCGCTGTAATCTGGGGCATCCTCAGTCTGGGAGAAACACAGATGTGGGTGTTTCAGGGTCAGTGGTATGTTCTCTCATTCTTTTTGGAGTTACTGAGTACCTGCTATGGGTAAATAGTGAAGAATATGGGCTACCATCTTGGAAAACTGACCAACTCTTCTGAAACCTCAAAGTCCACTTCCATTGACATCAAAAATAAGACTATTTTGATACATTAGTAGATAATTTTATATATTGACACAGATTTAAGGTGATTTTATGTTGAAAGAAGGTCTAATATCATTGCTTCTGATAGGTTGAATTTAATGCTGAGATCTGGTTACCACCCCTTCTGAGGCATTCTCTTGATTGGTTAGTAAAAGTCGCTTATGGCCATTTAGCTGGGCAGAAAGAGTATAGGAAGGTGGGACTTCCTGAGATTAGAACAGGAACCCTGGGCACACACAGAGATTCTCCCACTTCCCGCCAGGAGTCACAGAAGGAGACAGACCTCTGGAGAAGGCTGAAAGGTAGTCACAAACACATGGCGGTTTGGGAATAGGTGATTAGGGTTAATTTAGAGTAGCTAATTGAGAGTCTGCCCAGCTAAGGGCTAAGCATTAAAACATTAAAAGGTCTTGATGTATTTAATTATTGGGGAAAAGACTGCGGTGGCTTATAGACCCTCAATGTAAGCAGTCCTGGGCCTTAGGACTTCTGGACTCCCCCAGAGCCCAGGCAAATCTCCTGCCAAGCCACCGGTAATTCTACCAGCCTAATATAGCAACTTATATTAATTGAGTTTAGGTTACAGGTGGTGTAGGCCACCCTTGGTCCAAGGGCTCTTTCTCCAGGATAAGGTAAGCAACCAGTTAAGGCATGCAGGCCAGACCTCCCGATCCTCTGCCAAGCTGCCAGCTACTCTGTGAGCTTAATCTTACAGTTTATAATTACTAATAACTACAATAGTTAGATAATTTTCAGTTTCAATTTTGATAAATATATATGTAAATTTCACTCGTATATAGGGTATTATACCTATGTAACTCATTTAAAAATTCAAGATTTATTTCTCATCCTTTTATAGGCTGTTATTACAATCTATTTAGGGTATTAAATAATACAAGTTAATGGGTAGACAATCAAACTCAGTCATATCAGATACTAGTCTGGTTTATCACCAAAATATGCTTCCTAGGTTAAGAAGATAGAAACAACTAAAAAACAATATTTGCCTATTCAGATATGGTATAGATAATAGATAGATAGATAGATAGATAGATAGATAGATAGATAGATAGATAGGCAGATATAAAAATAGATAAATGGTCTTCAGAAACTTAAGAGGCCTACAGAATGTAGCATTTAAAGACCTCTTGGAGGACCTCTCTATTGGGAGGCAGAGCCCCCCAGGGGACCAGAGGCATAACTGAATGTCTCTGGTGCTAGGTGGTTGACCACAGTGGGTTGAAGCTGCTCTTCCTTCCAGACCTGCTCCACCTGTGGTCCCTAGGCCTGCAACTTCAGGAATATCCAGGTTGGATTCCTTCTCTTCCCTTCCCCCACAAATTCCTGTGCTGCCCATTGCTCTGGGACACACCTAGAAAACCTGAGCTGAGTGCTGTGACCCAAGCACCACTGTGTAAATATTGCCCTGCTAGAGGTTACAAGGCCTCATACACCAGGAACATCCAGCTCCATCTTCCAGACCCCACTACTCCTGGGTTCCCCAGACCTACAACTTCAGGAACACCCAGGTTAAATCCCCTCTCTTCCCTTGACCCACAAATACTCACTCTTCCCAGTGCTCTGGGACCCACCCAACTTCCCTGAGAGAAGTGCTTTACCCCCAGTTCCACACAGGAGGCTACCGGGTGCAATATACTAGGAACATACAAGTTGTATAGCTTCAACCCCACACACACACCTGCCTAATCAAGCTGCTGGGCCATGCTGCACTGCCTGAGATGATTGCTGTCCCACCAAGTTGCATCTTCTGGATATGCTCCACCTGGGGTCCCCAGGTTTGCAACTTCAGGAACATCCAGTGCTCTGGGACATGCCCACATGATCTGACCTGACTGCTGTGCCCTGAGTGGCACTGCTCCAACCTTGTCCAACCAGAAGTTATCAGGCCTGATAACACTAGGAGCACCTAGCCCCATCTCCTGGACTGGTTCCCCCTGGAGTCCTGAGGTCTGAAATTCTAGGAGCATCCATCAATCTCACTGGACTGGCTCCACCTGGGGTCACCAGGCCTGCAATTTCAAGAACATCTAGAAGCATCCATTGCCAGCATCCAATCAGGCTCCGCCTCAGGTCACCAGGCCTGAAACATCAGGAACATTGAGAGGTCATTGTGCATGATACATCAGGAACACACAGGCCTGCTACACTGAGAAACTCCAGCTTAATTGTGGGACCACCACTTCACCAACCTCCACAAGATTAGCTGTACCAGGAATATCCAGTCTGAAACTAGGCTTGCTCCACCAACAACATCCAGGCCTCCAGCGCCAGGAGCATTCAGAGTCCCCTGGGCACCTCCAAGTGTCATGAGCTTGATGCTGTCCCTCTGAGCTCTGTTGTCCAGACACTGCTTACATGAGTACTATAAAGCAATAGTAATAAGGACTGCATGGTATCAGCATGCATTGACCAATGGAATTGAATCGAAGACCCAGAAGTAACCCAAACACCTATGGACACTTGATTTTTGACAAAGATGCCAAAATCATACAATAGAAAAAAATCTTCAACAAATGGTGCTGGTCTAACTGGATGTTTGCATATAGAAGAATGTAAATAGATTCATATTTATCACCCTACACAAAAGTCAAGCCCAAGTGGATCAAAAACCTCAACATAAAACAGGACACACTAACTCTAATGGAAGAGAAAATGGGGGAAAGTCTTGAACTGATTGGCAAAGGAGACAACTTCCTGAACTCAGGCACTAAGATCAACAATTAATAAATGGGACCTTATGAAACTGAAAAGGTTCTGTAAAGCCAAGGACACTGTCAATAGAACAAAACAACAGCACACAGACTGGGAAAAGATCTTCACTAACCCAACATCCAACAGAGGGCTAATATCCAAAATATATAAAGAACTCAAGAAATTAAACACCAACAAATCAACTAATCCAATTTAAAAATGGGTACAGAGCTAAACTGAGAATTGACTACAGAGGAATCTCTAAGGGCTGAGAAGCACTTAAAGAAATGTTCAACACCCTTTGTCATAAGGGAAATACAAATCAAAATGACTATGAGATTCCATCTTACACCCGTCTGAATGACTAAGATCAAAAACTCAGGTGACTGTACATGCTGGAGAGGATGTGGAGATAGGGAAACACCCTTCCACTGTTGGTGGGAGTGTAAACTTGTACAACCACTTTGGAAATAAATCTGGCACTTTCTAATAAAATTGGTAATAGTTTTCAGCTATACCAGTTATAAAATCAGCTATACAACCCCTAGGCATATACCCCAAATATGCATCACCAAATCACAAAGACATTTCCTCATCTATGTTCACAGCAGCTTTATTTGTAATATCCAAAAACTGGAAACAACCCAGATGTCCCTCAATCAAGGAATGGATAAAGAAATTGTGGTACATCTACACAATGAAATACTACTCTGCTATCAGTAGCAAGGATATCATGAAATTTGCATTAAATGGATGGAACCAAAAAGATCATCCTGAGTGAGCTAACACAGACCCAAAAAGACACATATGGTATTTACTCACTCATAAATGGATATCAGCCAATACATACAGGATAACCATGCTACAATCTACAGATCCAAAGAAACTAAGTAACAAGGAGGGCTCAAGGAATGATGCTTGAATCCCTCTAAGTAGGGGAGATAAAATAGATGTTGGAAGTGGATGAAGAGAAGGATCTGGATAGGAACCCAACATTACTGCCATCAGAGAAGCCTTATCCAGCAGATAATGGAAACAGATGCAGAGACCCACAGCCAAACATTAGGCAAAAATCAGGGAGTCTTGAGGAAGACTTAAGGGAAATTTTGAGGGAGCTGAAAGGATCAAGGACACCACAAGAAGACCCACATAGCCAATTAACTCAGACACAACAGGGCTCATAGAGAATGAACCACCAACCAAAGAACTTGCATAGATTGGTCTTAGGCCCATCTCACATATGAAGCTGATGGGCTGCTTGGTCCTCAAGTGGATCTCTTAACAATTGGAGTGGGCACTATCTCTGACTTGGCCTCTGTTGCCTCCCTCAGGAACCCATTTTCCTATCAGAGCTGCCTTGTCTTCCCTCAATGGAATGTGATTTGATGTGTCAGATAGGGTTGCTATGGGATGGGAGTATGGAGGAAGTGTGTGAGAGAGTGGGATTGGGAGGAGGGAATGAAAGGTATGATGATTGGAATGTAAAATAAACAAATAAATAATTTTTAAAAAGGATTAGGTAGAAGTGAAGCCATACTAGAATCACTATGTCAGTTCACGAAAGAGTTCAGCAGACACTGATGTGATCCAAATATTCCACTCCTAGAAAAACAAAAAGGCACAGGACCAAAAATTGTATTTAATGTCTATGTTAACTTTACTCGAGAGCCTCTAAACCAAGGGCTGTCAATGCATATGTATAGATTGGTTTTTTTCCAGTACCAAAGAAACTAACAAATATATCAACTTAGTATCAGAAGTGGAGTCGTTACTGTAATAAGTATACTTACATATTAGTTATGGTCATGATTTCATGGCTGCATATATCTGTCAAAACAGGTCACACTGTTTAACAAAAATATTTGCTATGCATTGTGTCCCAATTATGCCTCAAGAAAGATGTTACAAAATAAACCATTGTAACAAAAATTAGTTTTAAAAGACAAAACTGAAATCAAGTGTTATTTTTTTTCATTGATGTAATAAAATGCTTGACAAACACACACAAACAAATAAGAATTATTTGACTTAAGCCATGCCAGCTCCTGACAGAAACCTGTTAATCTGAAAGAAGACTGAGCAACAGAAAAACTCCATTTGGAACTGCTTCAAATATAGTAAGCAGTCACTGGGCAAAAATGCCTCTGTTCTCTCTCAGCAGACAATATGCTGTCCAAATGGACAAGACTGGAACTCAGGTAAGTCAGTGGCCTAACTTTGCCAAGACAGGGTAGGCAAATTCTTCTTATTTCCTGCTTCACAATTTGTCTGTCAGAGATACTGGGCAAGAAGGCTGAAGAAATGTTCCAATATTATAGGGAATTTTGGGACTGTCCAGGCAGCAAACTTTCTGTCAGTTTTCTTTTTAGGAAGCTGCTTGCTTTGCATTTCCTGATTCCTTAGCAAATATTTCTTCCTAGTCTCTGATGGGGTTGAAGACTAAATATAGTCTTACAATTAAGCTTAAGTTGTTTAGGATTTAAAAAGATATTTTTTAATTTATTTTTTATTTCTTCAAGTTACATCTCAATCGAAATCCCCTCCCTACTCCCCTATTTTAGGGGCTTACTTCCCAGATGAGTCCAGGGTGTGTCAAATTGACCATTAAAGTTGACTAGGAAAAAATGCCAACTCATTTCATCTACCACACCTTCCCCACCATGACAGGCCATACCTTCAAGCTGTGGACCAAAATAAGGCCTTTCCTTAATTGGCTACTGTTAAGTATTGGGTCAACATACTAAAAAAGTTATTTATATGGGTCTCTAAATTCCCTGTTTAGTACTGACAAACAAAGATATTAACAACTGTCTGAAATATCATTTGTAGTAAGAAAGCAAAATAACTCTGGATTAAAAGTCTCTACAGTTATCAAGCACTAAATACTTACAGGACAACTGTTGTAATGATTGTTAAATGTCAAGTTGACATGATCTAGCTTTATCTCTGACATAAACCCTGGATATGTCTGTGAGAAAGTTTCTAGAATGGTATAACTAAGGTGGGAAAGCCTTCGCTGAATATTAGGGTCACTGAGGTGGGAAAGCTCTCCCTGAATGTGGGAGTAACTGAGGTGGTAAATCCCACCATGAATCTGGGCATCACCATTACTTCTATCCTTTCCTGCTTATATCAAGAGAATTGGGTGAAAAGCAAAGGGGTAAATGGCATGGAGAAGCAGGGATGTCTTTCATAATGGTGAAGCCTTCCCCCACTTAGGTCCCACAGAACTTGACATTCATCAAAATCTCCCTGATTAGTGGCTTTTAGGTTCTTCTCTCACGAATTTGAAGAATAATATTTGAGGACCCCAGAGAGTGGATTGTTAATTTTGAATTCAAGGGTAGGCAATTGATGGGGAGAAAGACAGCAGAGCTGGGCAGGACCAGGACTTCAGGTGATGTAGATATGATCTGAAGGATTTTTACTGGATTTACAGTATCTCTGAGATGATTCATGGTAATGAATGAAAAGGGATCAAACACTGTTTTAACATTTATTGTAAAGAACGTAGCATAACTATCCTATGAGAAACTCCACCCAGCAGCAGATCAAAACAGATGCTGAGACACAGCCAAACATTAGATGGAGCTCTGAGAGTCATGAATAAGAGAGGGAGGAGGAATAGAGAGACCTGTTGTGGACAAGAATACCACTTGAAGATCAACAGAACCAACCAATCTAGGCCCCTAGAGGCATATGTAGACTGAAACACTAACCAAAAAAGCATATGTAGACTAGACCTAGGCCTTCCTATACATATATAGATGATAGACAACCTGGTCTTCATACAGATCCCTTAGCAAGAAGGGGCGGGGTGCCGTCTCAATCATGGTCTTTGTTGCTTATTAGTGGGACACTTGACCCTAGATGTGCTGCCATGTCAAATCCCAGTAGAAGAGGAAACTCTTAGCCCTCATGTGATTGATGAACTAAGGGGCATTGATATGTGCCCCCCACCCAACAAGAAAGAGGTGAGGGAGAGGAGGTAGATGGTGAGAGGGTGAGACCTGGAGGGGAGAACGAAGGAGCTGTGATCGAGATGTAACTTGAATAAAAAAAAATTAAAAAAATCTATTGTATATGTTAGGTCTGAAACCCAGGACAAATGGCTAACTGAGGTGCCTACTTAACATATCAAAGCTGACCTCGCTACCAGGTTCCCCCAGCATCGTTCAGTCCTTACTTGTTACAGGGTATGGCTGCCATACCTAGCTTCCTCCATAAACTATTCCAGAACAGGGACTGGGCTGCTTTTCCTTATATAATCCAGCAGTTTTGGTCACCTGGCCCCTATTTTCTACACTTTACCCTCCTGGTCTCTTGGTCTCCTAGCTCTCCTCTCACCTCTCTTCACATGGCCAGGCTCAGGGTCTTGTAGACTCTGGACTCTCCCAGATGTCTCAGCCTCTATGAGCTTTTCCTCATATCTACAACAAACCGCCTGCACTATACCTGAGAACCATCATGTCCTCCTTTTTCTTTCATTCAATACATATAAAATTTATTTTAGTACCTCAAAAGACAATGTAAATAAATGTAATGGCTTTATGGGATGGTTTTACACTTTATATTTAAGAGTATATATACACATATATATGTATGCATACACATATATTATGTATGTATGTATGCATGCATGCAATAATAATTTTTAAAGGAGTATGAATTTGAAAGAGAGCAAGTAGGGATATGTGGAAGATTTTGGAGGGAGGAAATGAAAGGGGGAAATTATTTAATTATATTATAATCTCAAAAAATAAAATAAATAATTTAAAATTAATGCAATATTACAGGGTAGAGATACACCCAAAGGCAAAAAAACCTTGCTCAGTCCCCAGCACCCTGTTGGGTAGCACACAACCACCTTTAAGTACAGTACATACAAATCCTACATCTTCTTTTGGATTCTACACATACCCACAAGTACATGGCCCACACACTTAAAAAATACATCTTTTTAAAAAGGGAAGAGGATGGGGGGTTAAGGGTGGGAGGGTGGGACTGGAGGGGAAGTAGGGAGGGCATTGCTATTGAGCTGTAACTTCAAAAAATAAAAAATAAAGAAAAAAACAAAAAACAAAATAAATAATTACTTTTATTTATTTACAGAAAACCTTCCAGATTGTTAGCTGTAAATGAGCTAGTGAATCAAAATCATTAATTGATTTTCCATTGTGACTTTGTCCTTATGATAAATCCTCATCTGGGTGACTATTTTGAAACATTAAGGAATAACTTCTTTGTCCTTTATTATGTTCCCCAGATATAGTGGCATTTATTTTAGCACTAATGATCAGAGTGCAAGGAATCCCAATGAATTTATGAGTCTTCATCTAACTTGTGATGCCAGTGATCACTAAGGGTGAAATCTCATAAACCCAATGGATTATTTGAACAGACATTGTGCGATCTTTTTTTGTCATCAGTTTGCTGCCCTTTCCTAAAATCTACTTATATTCAGCCTGAAATCTCAGTCTGTATACCACTAGGACATTCTTCCTAATATCATCAATCTAAATTCCTTTACATTTGGATCTTTAGGCATTTGCATAAAAATAAATATTAAATCAGATATGATGAGAACTTCAAATAACATGTTGCTTCTATTGTGTTTGTATTACTGCTATTCACTCCCAATTATTTTTCTAGGAATTAACCAGATAACCTCTGCTATCAGCAAAGATTGCCAAACTTATATTAGATAAAAAGTAATGGGGTCCATTCCAAGTTTCTAGTTCAATAGATCTTAGATGTTGCTTTAGGATCTGAATGTTTAATATACTCTCCTGATAGTTCCTGGTATTTTGAAGACTGGGAAAATGCTGCTAATGGAAGTTTTATTCCTCACATGGAATGTGATCATATTTCCATAATTTTCTTGTGAATTTCATTCTCTCTCTCTCTCTCTCTCTCTATATATATATAATCACATCTTGCCACATCTTGTACAATCATGGCAAAAGCATGATTTTCTGTTGTCTCTTGGTTTTGTACACAAACGTTAATAAATGTCCACTATACTGCCAAAAAAAGAAAAGATACACCTTTTTAAAAGTAGTCCCACATTACAAAAAATTTTTAAACACGTGTTATTCTTGGAATCACTATGCCACCTTTTATCTGATTTCACTGAAGAACTTTCCTCAATGCCATACCCTACATCAATAAAATTTTATTAATGTCATAAAATGAGTAAATACCTTGATGCTTATATCTCTAGGAAGTAAAATAAAACGAAATATCAAAGCAGATGTTTCAGGACAAAAATTGCTAGTACCAAATCAGAGGTCTGGGTAGGGGAGATCATCAGAGATAAATGAAAATGAATGAGGTGGCCTGTTTGCAGCCATCCCACTAGTATGAAAAACAAAAGTGATTGTTACCACAGCCCATAATTACCACAATACTTTGCTGTTGGCATCAATTTAGCTGCAAGAAATCCACAATGGGAATAAGTCAGTTCACTGTGAGTCCATGAAGGGGATACTAGGACCCCAGTATCTTTATTTTCTTCTCTCTCTCTCTCTCTCTCTCTCTCTATCTATCTATCTATCTCTCTCTCTCTCACACACACACACATGACATTGATACTTATTATTATTATTATTATTATTATTATTATTATTACTACAAAGTCTGACCTTTGTGCAATTTATGTGATTTCTCCTTCAATAAATAAATAGGAGTTTATTGATTCCAATTCTCCAACATTAACTCAATTACTTGGAAACTAATACCAAACAGCATCTGATAGGAATATATACTTTGTGAATTTGTACACATGCACCTAACAAAAATTAAATTATTGTCCTGTTTGTTGATCTTAGCATAGAAACTGGGATTTGGGGGGAAAAAGTAGAATGGGTTAAAGTTTGACCTTCAGGTGTAGATTCAGGTAAATATTCACCTTTATCTTGGCAAAGCAAAAACGTGGCAAAACATTCCAGAAGGATTTATGGGCACAGCTACCTAGACGGTTCTGTTTGCTCAGAAAGGAATTGTTCCTTTATTGTTCTCTGTCCACACAACACTGGAAAACTTCATAGCAAATATTTGTACAATTTTATTGCTCCCCACAAAATCATCCTCCTGTAACTGAAGATCCTGTCATGTGACCTATAAAAGGTATGAGAAATTATGGGGTGTACAGGAATCTTACAAAGGATCAGCCCACTTATAGTTACAGAATTCCTCATGTCTCCCAGTGTCTGCTGGGTTGCTTCCTGGTTGGTGTTTTCCATAGCATCACACAAATGGAAAATATATTTTGGTAGAAGCACCTCATTGGTATCAACTGATTTCCTAAGAGAAATGAACACTCCAATAAAATTTTGTACTTTCAAAATTGCTCATATCCAAATATTATTTCATTATATTCTCAAATCACATGAATATTACAACCTTTATTTCCAAAGATTAATTTCTGTTTATATCTATTACATAGTGTATTAAACTCATACATGTATATGTATTATGAACTTTATTTTTAAGTGTTTTAGTTCTAATTGTGCATATGTTATATGAATTACATATTGTATTACACATATATATGCACAATTTTTATTTTAAAAGATTTGCTTTAATTTTAATTATGTGTGTATGTGGGGCAGGGTGGTGAATGCATGTGTGAGTGTAGTAACATGAGAGGACAGCAGAGGGTGTTGTATCCCCAGGAACTGGATCAACAGATGTTTGTGAGCCACCTGTGTGGGTGCTGGAAGCTGAATTTGGTCCTGATTGTTGGCCTTGCTCGGGGAGGAGTACATGCTGCACTCTGCTGGAGGAAACACATAAGTAGGGGTAGATGATTTGAGATTCTAATGCACCCAACACCTTCTGTCTGTTTGATTGGAGACAGGAGCTCTCAGCTTCCTGTTGATGCCACCTTGCCAGCCCCTTCCTGCTATGCCTGATCCTTATGTGAGCTCCCCTCACTGCCATGCTCACCCCCTCACCACTACGCTTTCCTGCCCCAATAGACTTTTTCCCCCTCTGGAACCTATATCCATATGTCCAAACAAATTTTCTTACATAGATTGCTTTTGTTTGTGGTATCTTGTCATAGCATCAGAAAACTAATACACACTGTTAATACTGAGCTACCTCTCCAGCCCCAAGAGTTCTTAAATGGAATAGTTCTCTGTGCTACTTCTATTTCATCCACACTGTCCACAGTCTTGCTTTTGAAATCATATTTACTTTTCCCATTTTCTTCTCTCTAAATTTGAGCAAATTTCTGGTATCGGCACGTTTAAAACACCAAGCAGAATAATGTGTCCGCTCTATTTTATTTTATATTGTATTGTATTTGTGCACACAGAAACATCCACACATTTATATACTCAATTATTGGAACAAGTTCTCCCCTTTTGTTATCTACTTTCACTGTGTGATCCATTATTTGTTCCATGTAAATGAAATGACAAATGGGTAATTAAACTAACGAAATTGTAACATATACAGATGATGTCATTATTTGCATCATTGAATTCTCATGGTAAAGGTGCCCTTTTTCTTAATAATACTACTTACAGGCAGATACCATCTGTCAAAAATAATCCTGAAATGAAATTGCCAACAAACACAATCCTGCTGACTGTTTGATACAATTGCTGTGAGTTAGGAAACAAACCACACTGTTCCTTCCGGGAACAATTGATTCTTCAGAGACTGCCTGAGAAAAATACTATCACATGGTAAAATATTTGCAGAGAAGTTATTGAGTTGGACAACAGTTAAAAAATACTAGGACATGCTAAGGAAAGTCCTTCACACACACACAAAATAAATAGAGTTCTAAAGGCCTGGACACAACTCAGCAGGTTGGCTAACAAGAAAGCCAGGACTGTGTGTTTAAAGACCAATTCCTTTCAAAATCCACAGGCGCACATCACAGGTTGCCTAGGTCATGTGCTATATCCTGGCCCAGGGGTCGGGGTGGGATGTCCAAGAAGGATGTGAAGGCACAGGTTGTGAATCTCTGAGCAGATCAAGCAACAAACAGACTTGCCTTCTTCCTCTTCTGTCTGCCAGGGGATGTTTGTTGCATGACTTTTCCTGGGAAGACAGTTACAAATGTATATTGACAGATGAAGCACATCAATGATAAGCAAATGAAAATTTCCACCCAAGTCTCGCTGGGCTGACTTACAGGAGGATGTGTGTCCACCTTCCCAAATGGAATGTTTCAATTCTTGTCATTTCACATCAGTAAATATCAATATTGATGAGTACCATCAGCTTCACAGGGTGTTCCTCCTTTAAAACATGCATTTAATTGGATTCTGATGAAATGTTCAGACAGCAGGAGGAAGTGAGTGGCATCAAACTTGGCCATAAACCTGGCATCATAGCAGAGAACTGATTGGAAAACACAGTAAAAGATGCCCGATGTCATGCATCTGGTATTTTGGGGTATGTTTTGTTGTTTTTGTTTTAGTTTCGTTTGTGAGTGTTTATTTGTTTGTTGTGTTTGAGACAGAGTATAACTACCTAGTTTTGGCTGATCTGGAACTCACTATGTAGACCAGACTGGCCTTGAATTCGGAGAGATCCCACCTGCCTTTGCCTCCTGAGAGCTGGGAATAAAGGCATGAACCACTGTGCCAGGCAAGTTTTTATTTTATTTTATTTATCTTTTCTGCAACCAACATACGTAACCAAGTTTCAGACTGAAAGAAAAAAATTGCATGTAATTATTTTAATTGAACAGAGAATGTATGCAAATAACAGTCATTTCTATAATTTGGATTTAAAAGAAAACCTGGCGGATAACATTGCAGGTTTCCCATCTCAGCTGTGAACACTTATCTGTGATTGAGTCTGCAAGAGGTTGACAGGCGAAAGCCTCTCAGGGATGTTAGCCTCCATGCCGGATCACAAAGAAGCATTTACTAAAAATACTAATTTTCAGAAGCGCTCAGTCGCACCGAAGCAGTCTTGCATCGTCACCTAGCGGCAAAGATTCGCAACTGCAGCTGGCTTGACACAAATTACAATTATTATTTATGGGTCTGCGGGAGTATTTTTAATTTGGGGGGGGGATTTTTTCGGTGTGTGTATTTACGTGTGTGTGTGTGTGTGTATGTGTGTGTTTGTTTAAGACAGAGTTTCTCCGTGTAACAGTCCTTGCTGTGCTGGAACTCTGCAGACCAGGCTGGTCTCAAACTCCCAAAGATCTGCCTGCCTCTGCCTCCAAAGTGCTGTGATTAAAGGCCTGCGCCACCACTGCACGGCGTATTTTTTCTTTTATAAAGCAAAAACATCTTTAAGTGTCTAGATTGAATCTCTAGATTAAGTGTTTAGATTTAAATGTCTAGAAATTTTCTATCATAAATTTTATCTTCATGTGATGCTAGAGATGGATGAAACTCAGGGCTTTGTGCATTCAATCCAACTGTCTGGAGGGCACTGTTGTGCTATATATTCCTAATATGGAGTGTTATGATAATGTGGTGGGTAAATCACATCATGCCATGCAACAGGTCTGGTATAAGGTTTATTACAGTAGGAAATTAAGGGCACAGCCATGGAGAGACAGTGAGAGAGGGAAAAAGAGGGAGTGAGAGGGAGATCCTGAGAGAGATATAGGAAAGAGGGATGAGAAAAGAGCAAAAGAAGCAGGAAAGATGTAAGCAGGAGCTTTTATCCTACACTTGAGGCACACCTGGCAGTAGCTGATAATGTAAGCAATTAAGGACCCTGAAGGACCCTGAAGTCAGGCCAGTGCAAACACCTGCAGACTTACATTCCTGTCTTGTTATTTAATTTTTAAAAATGAGGAACTAAGAAGATGGTGGGGCAGGAGGTGGGGTCGTTTTTTTTCTTTTTAGGCTGCTTCCTGCTGACTTGGGGTGTAGACATCTTTGGGGACCCTAAAAAGAAATTTCTGAGAGTTGGCGAAGTCCTAGGAGAACTGGTTGTATCACTGATGTCCGGAATCTGTGGCTAAGAAAGTGCAGGCCTTGCTGAAAGAGTCTGTGAGCTGAGGTGGAGCATTGTAGGTGACCACTTTGCAGCTGTCCTGGATGCAGGAAATGCCTAGACTTGGCAGAATACTGGAACAGATACATAAGTGGATTAGAGAGAAAATATTTTAAGCCCATAGTTTTGGTAGCTGTGGAGGAAAGTCCCAGAACCAGGAAATGGGTAAGGGAAACAAAAAACAATCCCACTCTCTGAAACAGCAATAGGTGAGAAACTTAGGCTATTGGTTGTTGGTTGGTATTATTTATCTGGACTTCATTTGAGGTGGATTTGAGTGGATTTTCTGAGGCTTATAAAGGATCTATTAAAGTTCAAAAGAAACAAGTTTTAAACATGTTATCATTACCATTGTTTGTGATCTGTACTTACATCCATAGTGCAGAAAGACAGTGAACACGCATCTTTGTGCCACAGTGTAGCAGAGGCTTGGGAAACAATCTTGGGTTGCCACAGCATGAGCAGTCTTTTAAGACAAGCTCAGAGAAAACATGAACCTTTCATGGAGCAGAAGGGGCAAAAGCTCATTAAATCTTGATTTTTAGTATGGCTATATACATGAAATACTACTACATCATGAAAGAGAGGCTTTTCTCTATCCAGAAGGCTGGATGTATATAAATTCAGTGCAATTAGAAACATTTTCAAGTGTATATTTAAAAGACAAACCAAAGAAAATTTAAAATCTTGAACTTGTGACTATAGGAGTGGATCATATAATAGACTATTTTACCAGTAGCATAGTAAGGGGAAGAAATCTGAAGCATTTCTTTTTGCATAGCAAGGGGAAGAAATCTTAAGCATCTCTGTCTGCATTTACCAACATTAAGGCACTTTCATCTACCAATATTAAGAGACTTTCCTTAACCCTAAAATACTTTTTTAGGTCCTGACAACTTAAGCTTTTGTATCCTCACACCTTACATAAACTTTATGTCTTTCTATCTAATTATTTACCATAAGACACATAGGAGATTGCTGTGAACATCACTATAGTGAAAAGTTACATTCTCTTTTAACATGAAGCCTATAAGCAAGTCAAATTTGTTTGCCCTTTTTAAAAAGAGACATAGAACTTAGTAGTTTTAACTAGCTAATTAATTGACTAATGAACTAACATGGTGGTGGATTACATAGAGGTATGGAGTTGATTTCTGAGTCTGGTAACAAGGTAGACTGTGTCGGGTCCTACAGGTAGCAGCTCTAGAATGAGGATTGAGGCCTGATTTTTACACAAGAAGATGACTGAGAAGGCATCCGAAGCCTTGGTTTTTGCTTTTAAACTCATCTTCAAACCTATCAGAGATCTTAGGAGGATAAATTCTAGCAGAAAGTATAATCCAAACCGCCTGTGTATTAACTAATATGACAGGTTTACTCACTACCCAGACAGCCTTCCCATTAGGCTCCTGTGATGTCAGTGGTTCCATTGTGGGCACAGGTCCTCGGGTCATCAGTCCTTGAGTCAGGGCCACTGCAAGGGTCATCAGTCCTTGAGTCAGGGCCACAGATCCCCTGACAGACCTGGAAGATTGTTGGCTCTGCATCCAGACCTATACTGTGTGACAAGGCTGATCTTTGACAGGATTTCTCTGTATAACAGTCCTGGCTGTCTTTGAATTAACTCACTCTGTAGACCAGGCTGGTCTTTAACTCCCAGAAATCTGCCTGCTACTGCCTCCCAAGTTCTGGGATTAAAGGTGTGCACCACCACACTGGGCCCAAAACCAAATTCTATAAGCAGTGTAAACAATTTAATTCAATGTCTCTAGAATTAATATATCACAACATCCCGACTTAAAAGTATCTTTGGAATTATGGGGCTTAAGATTATCTAAGCACATACTTTCAATTAATAAGCCTGAGTTCTGAGTTTTAACCATATCCAAACAACTATCAAATACATGAGTAGTTAGACATATAAACCAGGGTTGAATCATCATACAGTATGTTGTAAAGATATAACTTTGAATTTCTACCATCATATAAATAAAATCTGTAACAATCTAAAATACGAGAGATTTTTTAGTTTCTTAGTCTAAAAGGAGGTAACATTAATAGAGTTCATTAGGACTAAGAAGTTTCATAATTGTTGCTTTATGCCACATGGTCATCTAAGATGGTAAACTCCCATGGTGGATTGCAAAATTGCATTCAAGTTACACATATAAATGTAATTAAATCCAAGTTACAAGAATTGAATTATTAAAAATGAATATATATATATCTTTTAATGAAAGTTGCATCCAAGTTATATGCACATATACACATGGAGTTAAATCCAAGTTACATACAGACAAAAGTATATATACACATGCCTTAAAATAAGAGTTGAATTATATATTTTTATATATAAATTTCAATCCATACCTAATGAGCACATTATAAATCCTTAGGTAAGAGTTCACAGTATAATCATAAGGTATATATTTTTATTTTTGAGAGCCAAGTGTGAAGAAATCAGAGATAAAAGATTTTTTAAGAGTAGGGAAGTAGAGACTTAGAAGCAATTTTTCAGAGTGTAGATTTTGGAGCATAGAACAAAGCAAAGCAAGTTTATATTTTAAGGGTATTTGGGGATCACTTGTGTGTGGCAGTGAGAAATTTAAATCAGCTATGCCAATCTGAGTCCTTGAAGGGAAAGAGGGATTGCACTTTCTGCAGTAAGGCTGAAGGATGGGGGAGGGGCCATGTGGGCAAGCAGAAAGTCAGAGCCACGTGGAGGAATCGGACTCTTAAGTAGAATTTGGGATCAAATCCACAGACAAATGATCTGTACATAC
>CAJQZJ010033318.1:712175-736376 GCA_907164525.1 Lophiomys imhausi | reverse complement strand
GAGCATCAGACTAATGTCATAGCACAAGCAGTTGCTAGGGGTCTTAATGAGTGCTTTAAAAATGGTGAACTTGGTCATTTCCAAAGATATCGTAAGGCTGAATCCTCCAGAACTCGAAATGATAGGTACCTGGACTCTGCAGAACATGGTCATAGAAGGGAACGAACGGCTTTTAATGGCGAACATGGTTGTAGAAGGGAACGAATGGCTTCTAATGGCAATAGAAGGTTAAGGTCTCCAGGATTTTGTACTCGTTGTGGAAAAGGTAAACACTGGTCCCGGGATTGTAGAGCTAAAACGGATGTCAGAGGTAATCCCTTGCCGGGAAACGAGGGGAGGGGCCTACCGGTTCAGGCCCCCCAAAACAATGTGAACCGTCGTCCATCATCCAACCAGAGGGAAACAGACAGGCAGGAAGAACAAAATTAACTATTGCTGATCTTTTACAGGCTACTGAAGGTACTACAGTTTTAGATTTGACCACAGATCAGTCTAAAACATTATCCAAAACAGATGAATGTTATATGTTAACCACTGGTATCTATGGTCCTTTACCATCAGGGACAATAGGATTAATATTTGGAAAAATTGGATTAACTTGTCAAGGATTCTTTATTCATCCAGGTATTATAGATGGAGACTTCAAGGAAGAAATTAAAATTATGACATCCATATGGAAAGAGATGACAATTAATGCAGGGGACAAAATTGCCCAACTGCTGCTGTTTCCTTACACCAAGGGTAAGGTTGTTCCAATAGACGGAACAGGAGCAGTCGAAAATAGTGGAAAACATGTGTATTGGCAAACAATGGTGAGTGATACGAGACCAAAATTAAAAATACAAGTGAATGCTATTGAAATAGAAGGATTGCTTGACACAGGAGCGGATGTCACTGTCCTCTCACAGGAGTCTTGGAATTCAAACTGGCCACTTCAAAGGGTTCCTACACATTTTATAGGAATTGGTAAATTATCACATGTAAAACAAAGTGTACGATGGCTTAACTGTGTGGGACCAGAAGGGCAAACAGGGAAGTTGAGACCTTATGTGGCTGATGTACCCATAAATTTATGGGGAAGGGATCTCTTACAACAATGGGGTACTCAAATTAATATTCCTACAATGCCAGAAATAACAAATGAGGAAATGATAGATGCTTTTGAGGAAGGTATTGATATGCATACTCAACAATTGCAAGCAATGTCTAGTGTCCAAACACAGGACACCCCAGACATTGAGATTATAGATACTTTTGAGGAAGGTATTGATGTGAGTACTCAACAACTGCAAGCTGTATCTAGTGTCCAAACACAGGACACCCCAGGTATCGAGTTTCCAAATTTATACTAGGGGCCACTGCTGAAATTCCAACAGCCCTACCCTTGAAATGGCTATCAAATAAACCAGTGTGGCAAGAGCAGTGGCCCATAACAAAGGAAAAATTGGAGGCTCTTGAGCAATTGGTAAAAGAACAGCTGGAGGCTCGTCATATAGAAGAGTCTACCAGCCCATGGAATTCTCCTGTGTTTGTGGTAAAAAAGAAATCGGGTAAATGGAGAATGGTAACAGATTTAAGAGCTGTGAATAGAGTAATTCAACCTATGGGTCCTTTGCAGCCTGGTATGCCTTTACCTTCTCTGTTACCAAAGTCATGGCCTTTAATAGTAATTGATTTAAAAGACTGCTTTTTCTCAATTCCATTGCATAAGAATGATAGGGAAAGGTTTGCCTTCTCTGTACCTACTCTTAATAACAGTAGGCCAATCAAGAGGTATTGTTGGAATGTACTTCCACAGGGAATGTTGAACAGTCCAACTCTGTGTCAATATTTTGTACAAAAACCATTAGAAATAATGCGTAAGCAGTTTCCTCGATCTATCATCTATCATTATATGTATGATATTTTGTTGGCTGATTCTGATGTAGTTGTTTTAGAGAACTTATTTAAGGAAATGCAAAGAATTCTACCACTATGGGGGTTAAAAATTGCTCCTGAAAAAATACAAAGAGGAGATTCAATCAACTATTTGGGTTATAAAATAAGTCAACAGAGAATAAGATCGCAAAAGGTACAAATCCGTAGAGACCAATTGAAAACTCTTAATGATTTTCAAAAATTAATGGGAGATATAAATTGGCTAAGGCCCACCCTTGGTTTAAGTACTCATGAGTTAAGTAATTTGTTTCAAACATTACAAGGTGATTCAAATATAAATAGTCCAAGATGTTTAACTGCTGAGGCAGAAAAGGAATTAATGTTGGTAGAACAAAGATTGCAAGATGCATACATAGATCGAATTGATCCCCAACTTGATTGTATTTTGGTCATTTTACCATCAGCTCATTCTCCTACAGGGCTTATTATGCAACGGGAAGATAGTATTATGGAATGGATTTTCTTACCACATAAACAAAGTAAAAAATTAAAGACATACATAGAAAAGATATCTGAATTAATTGTAAAAGGTAGAATAAGACTACGTCAATTATCAGGAATGGACCCGGCTGAAATAGTAGTGCCTCTTACTAATGCTGAGATTATGTCATTGTGGGTAATCAATGAAGATTGGCAAAGAGCTTGCAGTAATTATTTGGGAGAAATTAATAACAAATTTCCAAAAAGCAAACGTATACAATTTATAAAAAGAACTACTTGGATTCTTCCTCATATTGTAAAGGGAACACCAATTCCTGATTCACCAACCTTCTATACTGATGCTAACAAGATGGGAATGGCAGGTTATAAGACAGACAAAATCAGCAAGGTAATCACAAGTCCATATACCTCAGTTCAAAAAGCAGAATTGTATGCAATCCTTATGGTGTTATTAGATTTTCCAGAGTCTCTTAACATAATTACAGATTCTCTATATGCAGAAAGAGTTGTGTTGCACATAGAAACTGCTGAATTTATTCCCGATAACACAGAATTAACTTCTTTATTTATACAGTTGCAACAGATCATCAGAGGTAGAAATAATCCATTATATATAACCCATATTCGATCCCATACAGGGTTGCCAGGTCCACTGGCACAAGGAAATGAGGAAATTGACCAATTACTTATAGGAAATGTGTTGGAAGCCTCAAAATTTCATCAGAAACATCATGTTAACAGTTCAGGTTTAAAGAAAAAATTCTCTATTACCTGGCAACAAGCCAGGGAAATAATTAAAAAATGTCCTACGTGTTCTCTGTATAACCAAATTCCATTACCTGCTGGTAGTAACCCTAGAGGTACTAAAAAGAATGAAATTTGGCAAATGGATGTTTTTCACTTTGCAGAATTTGGAAAACAAAGGTACGTACATCATACCATTGATACATACTCAGGGTTTCAATGGGCAACTGCTTTAAGTTCTGAAAAAGCTGATTGTGTTATTGCACATTTGTTAGAAATAATGGCATTTATGGGTGTACCTGCACAAATTAAGACTGATAATGCTCCTGCATATGTATCTAATAAGATGAAGCAATTCTTTGCATATTATAATATAAAACATGTTACTGGTATACCACACAATCCTACAGGACAAGCAATTGTAGAAAGAGCTAATCGTACCTTAAAAGAGATGCTTTTTAAACAAAAGGGGGAATTAAAGAATCCCAGGGATAGATTACACAATGCATTGCTAACTTTGAATTTCCTAAATGTTGGTGAAAAGGGTACCACTGCAGCTGAGAGACATTGGGTTATACAAAAAACTGAGGAATTAAATCAACCAATATATTATAAGGATATGTTAACTTTAGAGTGGAAACCTGCAATGGTTTTAAGATGGGGACGTGGTTATGCCTATGTGTCTACAGGGAATGAAAAAATGTGGTTACCAACAAAACTTATAAAGATTAGATCTGACCAGGGAGAACCTCCCATTAGCTGAAATATGAATGTCTTCGCATGGTAAGAATATTTTATTAAGTTTATGGTGTTAATGATATTCCAATCTTTTATCCAGGATGGACAGAGTTCATGCTTCGAATGGACTTACAAAATTAATCTATGCCTTTCTCCTCCTTAAAGAAAAAATTTATTTTCAGAGCCAAGGACTGAATGACAATAATATCAAGACAAATAGGCCAAACGATTCAGCCTAACGACTGCTTCAGTTACTAATTTAAAAAAAAAAAAGGCATGCAAATCAACTTTAAAAGGGCTAGCCCAAAATGATCGATCATATAGAGACCTAGACAACAAAAAGCTATAGCTGACCATCCCAGGAATTGGCCAATATCTCAATTTTTAAAGGGTGCCCAAAAAATATTTTCAACTTCATTCCCAGGAGGTGGAATGAAAAAATTTTGTTGTCATATGTTATGTATTGTGATTGTCTGTTTGTGATGTTTGTGATGAATGGCATAAGATGAATTTGTCATTTGCGATGAATGGATATGAGTGGAACAGTAAAGGTTGGAGTGGCATGGTCAGGTTTTTCCTCAGAATCTTCCCTTTCAGATTCTAATGAGAGATCATCTTGGAAAGCTGTTCTACTTCAGCTGGAGCACTCAGGACATCATGGATTCATATGGTTACAGGGAAAAAAAAAAAGAAAAATATATGGGTTGGAGTTAGGGATTTCTTTCTTTCTCCATTCCTTGTCTCTCTCTTTAAAAAATATTTTGTTTATATTGTTAGAAATTTAAGATTCTGTTTATTGATACATGTTTAAAAATATTTTGTATATAACAGAAATTAAGCCTATTGATAAGAATTTAAAATCATTTTGTTTGCATGTCTTTTGATTGTCAAAAGATGTAAATACAACTATGTATTGTGAGAAGTTTAAGGTTATTTTAACTCTTGCTATAATGTACATTGAAGAAAATTCAAAGTTATTGTACATAGACAATTTATTTACATTGTATATGTAGTTATGCTTGTAGATTTATTTTTTATTTTACAAGAAAGGGGATATGAAGGGGCTGATAGGTTAATATAAGTTAGATTTAGTGAATACCTAAGTTTCTGATACAGTCTCTTAATTCGGGGCATGAAGATCAACTGCTGTGAGCAATTAGCTTATCAGCTTATGGATGAAGTCAGGTGAAATGAGGGGAGTCTCTTTGGACTGAAAAACAAGGTTGAAGCCAGGTGAAACAAGGAAAGACTTTATGACCTGGCATTGCTTTCAACTGCTAAGTGGGCAGAGCCCAAATTAAGCTGAAGCAGGTGGAACAAGGAGTGATCCTATTTAAGGACAAGTGGATGACGCCAGAGGGGCGCGTGCGTGCTAAGGGCCCCCGATATGAGAGAGCTCCGAGAGTCCTGCTGGAGAAAGTTCTGGTAGACCAATGGCCAGATCTCCCTGAGGCAGAAGGAAGCTGGTGAGCAGAGAAAGCCTCGGCAAGACAGCAAAAGGCCAAGGACTAAACCCTGTGGCTCAGCTTTTGCCTAGAGGGGTTTGACCTGTCCGAACAGTGGCCTGAACGGAACTGTGGCCAGCTTTAAAGACTGAGGCAGAACGGCAGAGTTGCTGATACGAAGGAAGTAAGGTGTCCTACAGACGCTGAGGTCTCCCAGAGAGAAGAAAGCCTCAAGCCTTATTTAAAGTGAGACTTCGATAGCAAATTTACCCTGACGAACCTGCGTCTGAGCTATTCCAGAAAAAGGACTGCTAAGTGCGTTAAAGAGTCTACCCCCGAGACTGGTTTCCTGACGACTGAGGACCTGCCCCAGAGACTGTATCATTCTAAAAGGGTATGAAAGTAGTTGTTATGATTATCAATAGGTTTAGTGGATAGGTTAAAGGGGTTGTAGGAATTTATAGGATTAATAGTTAAGAAATTGTTGGTGTTTGTTATAAGTGAATTTAGTAATAAATAAGTGTTAAATAATAACTAAAAAGTTCGGTTTCAAAGGAGCTACCAATTCTTCCACAAATATGTTGTAGAAGTTAAGGGGCATTAATATTATATAAGTTCTAACTTTCCATGTCAGCAACTTGGACATATCTGATATTGTGCTAAATTACATTGTGAATACTATCTTTATCTAAGTAGCTCTTTCCCCTCGCCTGTTTTTTTTTTTTTTTTTGAGAATAGATTATTTTGTCATACAGTATATCCTGATTATGGTATCCCCTCACTCCACTCCTCCTAGTTTCTTTCCACCTCCCCTCCACTTCACATCCACCCCCATTCTGTCTCTCAACAACAACAAACAGGTTTCTAAGAGAGAACAATAAAACATGGCAAAATAAAATATAATACAATGAAGCAAAATCTATGATATTGAAGTTGGGCATGGTAATCCAACAGGAAGAAAAGACACCCAATAACAGACACAAGGGTCAGAGAACCACTTATTCTCAGAAGTCCCATAAAAACACTAATCTTATACTTAATATGCAAAGGACCTCGTGCAGACCCATGTAGGCCCTGTATTTACTGCTTCAGTCTCTGTGAGCTCATATGCACCTTGCTTAGTTAATTCAGATGGCCCTGTTTTTCTGGTGTTCTCTATCCCCTCTGACTCTTACAACCTTTCCACCTCTTCTTCCTTAGGCTGTTAAGACAAAGGGTTGCCCGTTGAAAATGACAATGGAGTTCCATTGCCAAGGACAATACCCACACAACACATTGAAAATGGAGAAGTCAAGCTGGTCCCTACATGGAGATTTCATCTCTTTGTTCTAGTCTCTGGTGCAAGAAGGTACTCTGCAGGCTACTGAAAGAGAAAAGTGGACAACTCAACTCAAAGCCTCTGACCTAAAATCCATCCTGACTGAAAAATATGCTAGGGAAATGATGGCACAGAATTTGTGGTAATAGTCAACCAATGTCTGATTTGACTGAGGGCCTATACCATGATAAAGAACCTATACCTGACACTGCTTGGATAGCCAAGATAGCCAGAGACCTAAGGTAAGGCCAAACATTACTGGTCTAAAATAATTAATAAAATGACCTCTAATGTTATTCTGCTATCCTGATAGATCAGTGCATTTTCTAATCATTTAGCAGAGAGGATTCCTCCTGCAGCAGATGAGAAAGTATGCAGAGACACTTTTTTTTCTATTGTTAAATGCAGCCAGATACTTTAATGTGTTTATCTTCCTTAGTTAGGTTTGGAACAGCAAGAATTCACTCTTTTGTTGTTGTTGGTGGTGGTGGTTGGGGATTCAAGACAGTGTTTCTCTGTGTAGCCCTGGCTGTCCTGGACTCACTTTGTAAACCAGGCTGGCCTTGAATTTACAGACATCCATCTGCCTCTGCCTCCCAAGTGCTGGGATTAAAGGTGTGCACCACCATGCCCAACAATTACAGACAGCAATGAACTACCATGTGGGTGCTGGGATTTGAACCCTGGTCCTTTGGAAGAGCAGCCAGTGTTCTTATCTGCTGAGCCATCTCTCCACTCTTAATTGTCATTTCTGTGGATCTTGAAGAACTCTCTAAGTATCTGCCTATAAAATAAATTAATCTCACAAAGAACCCTATTATTTGTAATTTGCATATTCTCGTATTTGAACGTTTTGTATTTTGTTTCATTTTTATCCATATTTCAGTATTAGATATCTTATGGTGCCTTTAAAAATAGACAAAATATCAAAGATCAAGACACAGGAAAGTAAGTTTAATTCTGAGATGTCATCTTTTGGGTTGGGCTTATTTAAGTAATTTTTGTGTGTTTGTGGAACAAGCATTCTAGTGTTTTCTTATGAGTACCAACCCCTTATGATGTTATCTAACTCTAATTACTTCCCCAAAGCTCCAACCTTCAACGATCATCACATGAAAACGAGGAATTGCAACAAATATTAGGGTGCAGCACAAGCATAGAGTTGCTCTCTACCCAGTTTACAAATTTTCCCTTTTCATTTTATTAAGTTCAAAAACAAAACTCACAGACCTTGGTAGCATCTAGCTTATGATGAACACATATGGTCTCATAGTCACCTCCATCTCAGATGCTCAGTTTTTTGTAAGGGCTCAATAAGATTCTCAAAACTGCTTCATGAGGGTTTTTATGTTTTATTTTTTAAAAGATCCACTATTTGTTTTGTAGTGCACAGGTTATCTCAGCACTCTAAAATGCTGTTATGGCACTCTTTTGGGGGGACTCACCAGAGAATCAACACAGAATTATCTACAACGGATATCATTAGAACTATAATATCTAAATTATATGTCTCATGACTCATTTTGCTAAAGATCTCCCTCTCCAAAAGGGCCCCACTCAAACAGATGCACAAGTCATACAGTGGTAGTAATGTCCCCAGTATACCTTTGGCACTGAAACAAACAACACACGGCTCCATTGTCCTTTCATAACTACACAGAATGTAGGATTTCACCATTTTTCTCTGTGTCAGCTAGAGCTCCTTCAAGAAATGGAGCTGACAGAGTGAATATAGATTAAAATGTAATTTACTAAATTTGTTTACACAATACAGTCTGAATAGTCCAACAATAGACTGTCTCATATTGGAAAGGCTAAAAACCTGGTAGTTACTCAGTCTACAAGGCTAAATGTCTCAGTAATTCCCATCTGGCATGAAACGACTGGAGAGCCACTGCTCTTCACTCCATGTTTCCCAACTGTAGAAACTGGGTCAGCATAACATAGCAGCAACTATGGCAGCAATATTCATCCCTAAGAGGATAGATGCATTCACGATAAACAGGCAACAGAAAGTAGGCAAAGAACAAGAGCTTTTTCCTGACAGCCTCCTATAAATTGGGGTTTCCTATAATATAATTCAGAAAATCCCTTGTAGGCATGACAAAGGTTAATTTAATCTGCTTGTCTCATGAATTATTTCATATCTTGTTAAGTTGTCAATCAATACTCATTACAACAGACTCTCTAATCTGCTTACAAAATCTCTATTTCTCACATACTAAATGTCAGAAGTTTCCAAGGGTCAATAGCCTGACAGGATTACATTACAGATTTCACTGAATTGTCAGTATTCTAGCTAGTTTTTTTTTAAAGGGGACATTCTTGGTTATTTCCACAAAAATCATTAAGTCTTGGCTGAATATTTAGAACTTCAGGAGGCAGAACATCTTTAATGTTTCAGTGGTTTTCAGAGTTGATCAATATTTTGATTTTCAATCATCAATGCTGAAAAACACATGCCATACAAATATGTAATGCAAAACAGCAGAAGTTTGCCATTTCAGAACTTGTCGAGAGTTGTGTGGTAATTTCAAGCCAATACTCATGTAACAATTTTTCAAACAGGAACTTTTAAGATTAAACATTCTTAGACAATGTAATCTAAAGATACACTAACTTGATATAATACACCGAGGAATGTAGAAAAAATTAATTAAATTACGTTGGGTGCCATTTGTAGAAATAATTAATTAAATTGTTTACCAGTATTTATATTATATTTAATTGGTTCAGCGGCTAATCCTTAACCATCCATTATAAAAGAGCACACAGACACCATGTGGATTTTAACAACCCTTGGCCTAAATTGTGCAATTCTAGCCCATCTAAGCTAGCTCATAATTCTATTACACAAATATGACCCCATACATACATACGTCCCCTTGGACTGCCATTCTCCACAATATAGCAATGTTCCTGGCCATGTGGAATAAGGTTCTTTTTTCTAACCCATGGTGTGCATCTCTTTCCTGCTGCTCCTGGCTGGAATGCACTAATCCTCTGTCTAAAGTGCACGCTTCCTGTTCTAATCTCAGGAAGTCCCACCTTTCTCTGTCTTTGCCTAATCTCAGGCCTCAGCATTTATTTTAACCAGTCAGAGTCAATGTAAGTAACAGACAGGAAGTAGGACCAATTAATTAACATTTAGAATGCTTAACACTTAATGCTTATGTCAACATGAGACAAGCTAGAGTCATCAGAGAGAAGGGGGCCTCAATTGAGCATGAGAGAGGCAAAGTATGCACCAAATTTAGTCTTCTCTTTGAGATATATCTTAAGCAAAAAGACGTAATGAATTTGTAATATAAAAAATAAACTATTCTCATTGACCAAATATAAACTCACTCTCTCTCTCTCTCAGAAAGAAGATTGTCAGAACCTGTCTTCACTTTTGTTATTGTAGAATTTTTATTTGAGAATTCTGTGCAAATGTTTATATCAAATCCATCACTTTTTAAAATTTGAAATAAAATAAAACATCATTGTGATATTGTCTACTTAGTTGGAAAATTAATGAAAAGCAAAGAATATAGTTGAAGTTAAAAGTATTCAAAGTACCATAAAATCATCTTATGATCATGGACTCTTTAAGGAATTTCTTCACAAATTTGAACATGACTTAGAAATAGCTAAGGAAACAGAAATTTCTATTTTTAAAGACTTAATCAGTTTAAAAGTTTGGTAGCACCCAAGTATGAATACTAATATTTTCTATATAACTGATTTTCAAGATTTACTAAGCATTTGGATTAAGGATTTACTAAAACATATCTTCTTGGGCTTCTACAAAATTTTCTAATTTAGCTGAAAATTTGAAATTTTAAAATATTCTAGTAGATAATTGTCAATCTGGGTAAAATGCTTGAAAGTGATAATAAACTTGAGTCAAACATAAAATGTTAATGTCTGTGGATATAAGGGATTCAGTTCCTCAGTATGTTAAAGAGATTTTTGAAAGAACTAATTTAAAATTTAGGGTCATAACTGTTCATGGGAGACATGAATTGGACTGCTAAAATTCATTACCAACTTAGTTTCTTTGATCATTTAAACATTGGATTTTAAAATAGATACTTCAAAAATAGCTCATAGTGGCACTAATATTCTCTAAAAGTAAGCAAATCTATCCTAAGGCAGTTTACTCTCACATAAACAGACATCAAAATTTTATTTAGAGCTATGTAGTAGGACTAGCTATGCTATTATTTCACTTCTTCCTGTTCTGTTGAGAGATAAAGATACTAAAACATGTATGTGCCTCTCATTTTATGCATAAGACAAAACTAATGCCCTCAAATATTTCTCTGCATATAAACTATATGAAACAAATGAGACATTGAAAGATTAATTTTTGGAATTATCAAAGCAAGATTATTTATATCATCTGATAGAGTTTGTGTTAAACTACAGGCTGTATGGTCTTTGATATGAGTTCTCCACAATTGAAGGTAGCTGTATGAAAATGGATTAAAGAAATGACTTCTATCTCAGCTGTACATTAGAGTTTTAAATACTCCATTATCTTGGCCTAAATCCATCCAGAACAATTATTCCAATCTTAGGGTAAGACTCGAGGATCAGTATTTTCAAATCTTCCCAGGTGACACCTATGAGTATACAAATGGAGAATCAGTGGTCTAAACAAAGAACAAGTCATTTTCCCCACAGAATATATTGTGCATTTCTGAATATAGCAGGATAAGGATGCCATTTTGCCTAAACTTTAGTTTAGCTCTTTGGGGAAATGAAATGTGTGATTTTTTTTTCAAAAACTATACTTTGATAGTATTCTTTTCCCTCTCCCAAGTTCTCCCAGATCTTCCTTACCTCCCTATTTACCCAACTTCAGGATCTCTCTCTCTCTCTCTCTCTCTCTCTCTCTCTCTCTCTCAAAAGAAAAAAAAAGCAAAGCAAATCCAATGAAAAACCAATAAGGCAAAAAAAAATCTAAAACAAAACAATATGAAATGAAAATAAAAAATCCTACAAAAGAAAATATGGAGTCCATTTTGTATTGGCCAATTAGTCCTGGGCATCAGATCTTCCCAGGAGTGTGGTTGATACTCCCAGGAAAGTTCTATTGGAGAAAACAGATTTTTTCCCTTTCCCAGAAGGTATCAATTACAAATAGCTTCTTGGTTAGGAGTGGGACTTTCTGTACCCTTCTCCTCATTATTGGGGCTTTGTCTGGTTTGCACCTCTGCAATTCTTAGTATGGTGTCACAATCTCTGTGAGTCTTTATGTGTTGATACAATGAGCTGTTTGGTAACCCAGATTGGCCTTGAACTCTACAACTGTCTTTCCTCAGCATCCTCACTTCTAAGATTATAAACATATTCCCACGTACCTCAGGATTTCCTAAATTGTACTTTTTTCACTTAATTCAGAGAGACATTTAAATATATCAAATATATTTTTGTTATAATAATATTGGTGATAGAATATAGTGAAAGAAAATAATTTACCCATTATTCCTAAAACAAAGAAACTTAAATACAAATTTGAATTTAAATAGAAAATCTGTTTTAAAATCTGTGAGTCATAGAGACTAAGGAGATTTTTTTTTGAGAGGTTTGGAAATTTGGAATTGGTAAGACCATTCATGATTACAAATTCAGACTTGTAGAAGTTCCTTAAAAATGAGTAACTATGGAAGTAGTATACAGTTGAAGAAATGGCTTGATGGTTAAGAATGTGTGCCCCACTTCCAGCAGACCTAAGATCAGATCTCAGCTCCCAGGTCAAGTAACTCAGAAGTGCCTATAACTCTAGCTCAGGGGAATCTGATGCTCTCTTCTGGCATCTGCTGGTACCTGCACTCATGTGCACTTATGTACCATGAGTTTTGACATGGAAAGGAACTCTGTAGGCTACCAAAACAGAAAAGAAAACACCAACCCAACCAAAAAAAACAAAAACATAAAACAAAAAAAAAACATTGATCTACAATGTATTCTGTCTTCAAAAAATGCTAGGGCAATGGTGGCACAAACCTTGTGGGAGTAACAATCAGATGTCTGATTTGACTTAAGCCCCATGGCCTGAGATGGGACTCATACATGAAACTGCTTGGGTGACCAAGAATCAGAATCTAGATAGCCCAGAGACCTATAGTAAAACAAACACTACTAGTTTAAAAAGCTAGTAACTACAAATGATTCATAATGCTAAATGCTGTGCTCATAGATCAGCACATTATTCAGCCACACTCAGAGAGGATTCCTCCTATAGCAAATGTGAACAAATGCAGAGGGAGGGGGGAGAGAGAGAGAGAGAGACCTTGAAACACACAGCTCTAAACAACTTGTCTCCATCAAATCCCTCCTCTATGATCTCAGAGAGGCCCAGGGATGATAGGGTGATGCTATGTATTCTAAATGTTAGTTAACAGGTCCTAGGGGCCTGCTTGCTGTTTGTTATTTTATTTTTTAATCATTGTCTCTGATTGGTTAAATAAATGCTGAGGCTTGAGACTGGGCTGAGACAGAGGTAGGCAGGACTAAGGTGCAGGTTTCTGAAGCAGAGAGGTTCATGGTAGAAGGAGCCTCCAAGACAAGCAGCTGGAGCAGGAAGGAGGACACACTCCATGGATTAGAGAAAAGAATGTCATGCTACATGGCACAGCATGGGGAATAATAGCCCAGGGGACATATGTGGTCATTCTTAGAATTAAGGGCTAGCTTAGATGGGCCAGGATTGCACAATACAGGCTAAGAGTTGTTAAAATCCATCAGGTCTCTATGTGCTGATTTATAATGGCAGGTTAATTATTAACCTGCCAACCCATTAAATATAATAAAATACAAGTAAATAATTTTAATGAATTATTTCTACAAATGGTACGCAACAAAATTTAATTAATTTTTTTCTACACATGGAAGCAGAGTTATAAGGACTGAGGGAGACAGGAGGGAAGGAAAACACCAGGAGCACAAGGCTCTCTAAAACAACTGAATGGGAGTTTTGCTTCATCTTATTATATCAAAATTGGACAGGTTATGCCAACACAAGGAAAAGAGCCCCAAAAGAATGCACAAGAATCAGAGATCTACTCATTTACACATTCAAGAGTCTTATAAAATTACTAATGGAAAGCTATAGTATATATGCGGAGGACTTGGTGCAGACCTGTGTCGGCCTTGTGTTTGCTGTTTCAGTCTCTGTGAGTACTTACAAGCTTTACTCAGTTGTTTTATCTTATTCTACTTTATTTTGTTATTTTTTAGAAACCCATTGTTTTCTAATGAAAGACAGAAAGGGAGTGGGTATGAATGGGAGAAGAGGGGGAGAGAAACTGTGAGGAGTAGGAAAAGGAGAAACTGTACTCAGATTATATTGTATAAGATTCTATGGTTAATAAAAGGAGAAACATCTTTAAAAATCCCAATATGACTCCCAAGACAACTTTGAGATTCTATCTCACACCTGTCAGAATGGCTAAGATCAAAAACTAAAATGACAGCACCTGCTGGCCAGATTGTGGAAAGGGAAACACTCCTCCATTGCTGGTGGGAGTGCAAGCTTGTACACCCACTATGGAAATCAGTCTGGCAATATTTTAGAAAACTTGGAATAGCTCTACCTCAAGACACAGCCATACCACTCCTGGGTATACATCCAAAAGATTCCTCATCAATCCACAAGGACATCTCCTTAACTATGTTCATAGCAGCTTTATTTGTGATAGCTAAAAAGTGGAAACAACCCAGATGTCCTTCAACAGAAGAATGGACAAAAAAAACCGTGGTACATTTACACAATGGAATACTACTCAGCAATCAGAAACAACAAAATCATGCAATTCACAGCAAAATGGATAGAACTAGAAAAGCTCATCCTGAGTGAGCTAACCCAGACTCACAAAGATTCACATGGCATCTATTCAGTTATAATTGGATTTTAGCCATATAGTACAGGGTAACTATCCTACAACCAACACACCAAAAGGAACATGAACATAGACTTTGTTACCTGTCAATGGGATATTTTGCCCTAGTGATGCTGCCATGTAGGCCCCCAGTGCAAGAGGAAGACCTCATATGTCTGTTGAACTGGGGGGGTCTGATATGTAGGGACACACCACGCCAGAAGAGTAGGGTAGGAGGGAGATAGGGGAGAGAGTGAGAGGATGGGACTGGGAGGGGTAGAAAGAGGGCACTATGATGGAGATGTAACTTGAAGTAATAAATAAACATAAAAAATAGTATCTTTTATTTATCACTTGCTAGCCTTTCACCTTCTAAGAAAACCAGATCCTGGGCAAAATGTTCATTAGATGGTATATAGGACATTTCTGGGTGAAATGTCACAAATTCAAGATTCTTTTTTCTTACTTAAACAAATGTTGTATTTATTACCTTTATATCTGATATAATATTGTATCCAAATCAGCTATTTCACAGGGATGTTCAGCAGTGAGCTCACTCAGATACATGTAATCCATTAGTTTTGTTATATCTACCATCATCGAGAAGATAACACCTGGATAATATGAGGAAACAATCTAAATACTATGTTCTGTGTGTCTGTTATGTCATGTTCAATAAAAACCCTACATTATAGGGAAACACTGATATGACAGGGGTCCAGAGTCCTGAAAAATATTACATCAGAGATGAAGGCATTGAATTACAAAAAGGACAAAATATTGTAGATATCTTACCATTGTAGGCACAGTTAGGCTGTTCTTTTTTTTTCATTGTAAAACCTGATTTCAAAAAATAATCCCATTAATATTTGGTGGATACTAAACTTCAGAATACTGCCTCTGTTAAGATTGCATGCATTTATATTACTTAAACTTTTAAAATGAATTTTACTTGTTTCAAAACATCTTGCCAACATAATGAATTTTGAGAAGCTGTGATAGTTTTTTGTAAACTTTACTTAAACTAGAGAAACTTGAGAAGAGAGAATTTCAACTAAAGAATTGACTCCATCAGACTGGTCAGTGGGCATTCCTGTGTGAGCATTTTCTTGATTAATGATTGATGTGGGTGAATGTTTGTATTTCTAAAACTGACCACCTGAATTTGATCTCTCAGATCCACATTGTAGAAGGTGAGAATCAACTTCCACAAGTTGCACTTGGACCTCCATATTTGCATATGCGCAGACAGATGAAAATCAACTTAAAAAAATAACATAAAAACAATAACAATAACAAAGTAAGAGTTGCCTGACCTACGTAGAAATTTCCCTTAGGAGGACACTGTCAATACAACAAAACAGCAGCCCCCAGATTTGGAAAAGATCTTCACCAGCCCCATATCTGACAGAGGGTTAATATCCAAAATTTATAAAGAACTCAAGAAATTAAACACCAACACACCAAATAATCCAATTTTAAAATGGGGTTCAGAGCTAAATCGAGAATTCTCAACAGAGGAAACTCTAATGGCAGAGAAGCACTTAAAGAAATGTTTAACATCCTTAGTCATCAGGGAAATGTAAATAAAAATGACTGAGATTCCATTTTACACCAGTCAGAATGGCTAAGATATAAACTCAAGTGACTGTATATGCTGGTGAGGATGCAGAGAAAGGGGAACACTACTCAGTTGCTGGTTGGCATGCAAACTTGTACAACCACTTTGGAAATCAATCTGGAGATTTCTCAGAAAATTAGGAATAGTTCTACCTCAAGACCCAGCCATACCACTCCTGGGCATATATCCAAAATATGTTCTACCATACCATAAGGACATCAGCTCAACTATGATCATAACAGCTTTATTTGTAATAGCCAGAAACTAGAACCAACCCACATGTTCCTCAGCCAAAAATGGGCAAAGAAACTATGGTTCATTTACACAATGGGATAGTACTCAGCTATTTAAAACAAAGAAATCATGCAATTTGCAGAAAAATAGATGGAACTAAATAAGATCATCCTGAATGAGGTAACTCAGACCCAAAAAGATACACATATATACTCTTTTATAAGTGGATATTAGTCATATTGTATAGGATAAACATCCTACAATCCACAGGCCCCAAAAAAGCAATATTTCAAGGAGGTCCCAAGGGAGGCTGTTTGAATCTCACCCAGAATGGAAATAAAATAGACATAGGAAGTAGATGAAAAAAGGGAACAAAGTGGGAGGGAGGAGGAGGAGAACAAGGGTGTGGATTAGGAGTGGTGAGAATGGGGATGAGAGGTGAGAGAGCTGGGAGAGAAAAGGGAAAACGATGAGGCAGAGGTATCTCTGAAACAAGTTGAAGACTAGAAAAAGGGTATTCTCCTGGGAAGTTAGGGCTGACCCTAGGTGAGACTGCTAGCATCAGAGGACATGAAGACAAAAATGGCCACCTTCTAGTCTGGCAGGATTCCAGTGAACAGAGGGGGACACCAACCCACCCACAAAACCTTCAATCAATTTTCCCTGCATACATGATGTGCAGGGATAAAGATGGAGCAGAGATTGAGGGAATGGACAACCAATGACTGGCACATCTTGAGACCCACCACATGGGAGAAAGCCAACTCCTGACACTATTAATGATTATGTATTATGTCTGCAGGAAAGGAACCTAGCATAACTATCCTCTGAGAGGCCCCGTGCAGCAGAGGATCAAAACCCACAGTGGGACTCACAGACAAACAATCAGTAGAGCTCTGAGAGTCTTGTGGAAGAGTGGGAAGTAGAACAGAGGGACCCAGAGGGGACAATAGCTTCACGGGAAGACCAACAGAGTCAAATAGCCTAGGACCTTAGTGGCTTACAGAGACTGAAGCACCAACCAAAGAGCATATATGATCTAGACCTAGACCTCCTACACATACGGAACTGATGGGCAGCTTGGTCTTTATGTCCATTACCTAGCAAGTGGAGCACAGACTGTCCCTGACATAGGCTCTGTTGCCTATTTGAGGATCACCTTACCCTAGATGGACTGCCTTGTCTGCTCTCACCGGAAGGGGATGTATGCTCTTAGTCATGATGTGACCTGAAGAGCCAAGGTAGGTTGATGTAGGGGTCTCCTTTTCTGAGAAGGGGAGGAGGAAATAGGGGAGAGGGTGGGAGAGTGGGAACAGGTGGAGAGGAGGCAGGGGGATATGATCAGCATGTAAAATGAATACATGGGTAAACAAATGACAAAAAAAAAAGAAGTTTCCTTTGGGAACATTTCCAAAGGCTATAGTCTATATCGCCATCCTCTCTATTAATATCACTGATCTGGGAGAACTCCGAACACCTTTCTCACTTCTGTGTATACAGCACAATAATTGGTGTGAAAACTGTCAGTGGTGAAATGGAAATATAAAAAAAATCTTGGTATCTAGAAAGGTGATAAAGGTACACATATATTAAACTACTTTATTTTATTTTCTATTGAAAATTTTTTATTATGTGAATTTTACATCATGTTCTGTTTCCCCCCATCTCCCCCAGACTCAACTTCCACCCTTGCAATCTGTCCCAGCATAAAAATAACAGCTCATTTTGGAAACTGCAGTGAATCTCAGTATGTCCCACAATATTCCCTTTTGCCTACACATTCTGCTTGCAAATGTTCATTATATGGACTCCTTGGTCTAGTCTGAAGCCCCTGATTTCCGCTACTCTATCAGTACTGAAACATCACTAGAACTTCTCTCAGATATGCTGTAATTTTCCTGTGTCATGGAGATACTGCAGTCCTCGGTTGTGTAACTAACCTCTTCTTGCACTTTAGCAGTCCATCCATCCATGGGGTGGATGTTGGGGTGGGCCAACTCAAAGCTCTGGTTCTGGAGCTGCAACCCCTACTAGCAGGGCCAATTCTACTCTGGAAAGGTGCAGGGCCTGCTCTTCCATGAGAGTGCTGCAGCATGTGAGGGTCAGGGACAGCTCTCCTGCTCTTGTGACCCCTCCTGAGCCAGATCTCAGCCAATGGAGGTGAGGGCAAAAGGGAGGGGAGGGCATCTCTCCCTAGCCAACACCACCACATAGCAGACCAAAGGCAGTGCTGGCTTTCCCATACTAACTCCCTCAGAGCTGACTAACCTACAACCCCCATATCCAGGACCAGTTGTAGTGTGCTACCCTGGCAAAGTGCAGGGGCTGCCCCCCCTGAGTGCTGCAGCATGTGAGGGGGCAGGGACAGCTCTCCTGCTCTTGTGACCCTATCTGGGACAGATCTCCTGTCGGGCAATGGTGGTGAGGCCAAAAATGAGTGGGGGGCATCTCTCCCTAGCCAGTATCACCACATAGCAAACAGAAGACAGTGATAGATCTCCCACACTCACTCCCTCAGTGTTGGCCCACCCACAACCCCCACATCTAGGGCCAGGCAGAGTTCTTCTAGTTTCTGGATTGTTTCCTGTTCTGGGAGCCCATCTGGTACTTGCCTGGTACTGGTCTGGTAGTCATCACAAGATACTCCATGCTGTCAAAGTGTTGTTGGTATCCAGTTTTCTTTTTTCCCCAGGAATGTTAGGCACTATTCATTCAGATGTTCATAGGTCAGAACACTGAATGTAGATATAGCCTCTCTCCTCTCTGCCACCTACTGATGCACATGTGACATAGCAGTCACATCTGCAATGCCTCTAGGGGCAAGTAAAGTACTTTATTAATATATTTCCTTTCAGCAGATGTCTATCAAGAATCAGACCACTTCTCAGCACCCCTACCTTTAATCCTCATTAAATTGATTCCTGAATCTCTGTCTCTGAACAGAATTATCTGATTCTCTGTGCACACTTGTATCTATGGTCAGCAATAAAATCTTGTATTTATCCAGAAAACATGTGAGGTAAGCTTTGCTTTGGTCATTACCTGTGCCACAAATGTCCTTCAACCTGATACATACTGGGTCTTTTTTCTTTCTCATTACATTTTTACTCAAAATCTCTTCCAAGTTTCTGCTGGTCTCTGAACTAAAAACCCAGAAGTCTATATGAATACTTCATACACTCTTTTTATAGCACTTATGACATTGTATATATTATGTTCTATCTTAATTTTATGTCTGCCCCACCTCTATATGAACATATTTTGAATCTTTTGGTTTTTGCCACATTTCTACTGCTAAAAACTTATTGTCAGGCCACAAGTTTTATTCATTTTCAAAGAAATAAAAGAAACAATGGAAGTTCATAACAGGGGATCTGTATCTAGTACACACTCCCATGAGAATTAAAAAACTACACACAAATATACCCTCCAGTCCTAATGGCAATACCATCACTAGAGGGATACTTCCATGTAACAGATGAGAAACCACAGGTTCACAGAGATCAAGAAAGTGCTAGGCAAAATTAATACCCTAAACTCTAAAGATCATCATTACCTATTTCACTGAATGAAAGCACAATGTATACTACTCTAGTCAGTGTTCTCAGAATAGTTTAAAAGGGTGAGGCATGTGACTCTTGGTCCCTCAGAACTCTTTTTCTGTTGACAATGGTAATCACAAGGAGGAGAACTGAAGGCATTTTTCAATTAGGATTTGGTAGATTTTACTTGGAGTTGCATATCAAGGAGATCAGGACCCATAGTTGCCTTGACAACAGAGAGAGGTTACTCAGAAACTCATTTCCATTGTACTGAGAATTCCTTCTTTCTAGATTCAATTGGGGAAAAAAATCATAACTTATTTGATGTGTCTGTCACCATTGCTACTCTTTCTACTAAGATAAGTCTGAATTTTTCTTTTTTATATATCTGTTCAGCCCATTGTCTGACATTCTTCTCCCTCTTTCTCATTTTATAAATAAATTTACCACATTTTATATCTTGTGGAAAAGATAAAACTGATTTGCATTCATCCAACCTGATACCAGTGTCATTCATTACTGATCAACTAATGAAGTGTAATTTGCATAAATGGAATTTATGAGTTAAAAATATATAGTTTGGTGATTGTAATACAAACTACCAACATCTAATACTAGAACATTTTTACCAATTCAATGAGAAAATCCAGTTTCATGTTTTCTTCAGCTTCTGATAACTATGATTCTACTTTCTATGCCTTCGTGTTTGTCTATTCCATATGGTATTTTGTGACTCACTTTGTTCACTTAACATAATGTTTGGAGGGACTATTTGTGGTTTACTACTTTTATTTGGCGAGACTACATTGTGTTTATCCATTAATTAGCTGGTAGACATTTGGGTTCTGTTATTCATTCTGTTCTGTTGTTTGTTTTGTGGAATGTGATTCTGACTCCACATTTTCACTTTGGCATTGGAAAAAAATGTATTAACATTTGTGAGACAATAGAAACTTCTTCTCTCAGTGATTCTAATAATCCCACTACCACAAAGCTGTTCTGCCATGCTTTCCACACTGAGATGGGACTACACCTTCTGAAAGCATGAACCAAATAAACCTCTATCTTTTAAGTTGTTTCTGTTAAGTGTTTTTGTCACAGCAATGAGAAAAGCAACAAATATTATATCTTATGCTTTCTTTTCTATGATCAGTGACCTAGGCAGTTCCAAAATTAACAGTCCATTGGTAAGTTTCATTGGCTATGTGAATTTCCACACTTTTGTTTTGTCATCTATAAAATGAAACTGATAAACTAAAGCTCATAATTGCTAGGATTAAGTGAAATAATATACAAAGTGGGTCACATCACTGCTGAGACAAAAATTGATCTCAGATTGAAAACTTCTGCTCCGGGTACAAAGTAGACTGAAGATCTTACTTGCATTCTTTATTCATTTTTGCTTCTTCTTTGCTTAGATGTCATATTTCTACCTATCTTATTTTGTGGTAGTGGGGAATGAAGACCAAAGAACTTATATATGATCAAGACTTTTGTATACATCATTAAATTGTCATAAAGAGAGGTTGAAACAATGATAATAATTGGTCAATTTCATCACCCAGCTCCATCATCAATTCCTAAAATGGAGAAACATACTATTTGATAATTTTATAATTGTCTATATTTATATTGTATTATCTATCAACTACAACAAAATGACATTATATTATGTTTTTCTTCATTACTTTGCAATTAGGATTAAATAGATTTCCATATACTCAATGGGCTTTTGTGTTTATTCTGTTCAGAAAATTCTTGTATATTTTTCATTTGTTGTTGAGTAAAAAATGAGTATAACATTAAACTTACTGTATCAATGAGATTTTAGTGTACAAGTTGACAATGTTAAGTATATTCACAATATGGTGCAACAAAAATATCCTCTTACAAATGTGCACTTCTACACTCACTAAGCACTTATTTCTCCACTCAACCCTTAGTAACCATTGTTCTAATATTTGTTTCTGTTTTGACTACTACAGTTTCTTAAGAGTAGATTTGTATAGATCTGTACTGTGTTATTTACTTCTTTTGTCATGACTTTCTCAAAATCTATATATGCCAATGATTAGGACACGATTTCCTTGCTCTTTAGAAAATGTTTAGGAAAATTTTTAGAAAATATAGATGTGGTATTTTGATAAGTATACTTTCTACAATGAGAAAAACATGGCAGTAAACTTAGCAATCTTCATAAAGTTTTCTGTTTTTGTTGTGAGAACATTTGAAATCTTTTCTGGTTACTCAAAATATACACTATTAGATCCCTTACTATTAACTAGAACACAAGTACTTAGTCTTCCTATTTAAATAATTAATTTTGATACAGCTTGCATTCTCCATTGTATTCTCCTTTCTGTTCTGTTCTGATATCAAGTTAATCATAATCCTGATAAGTGTCACAGTACCTCCAACTTAGGCATGATTAAATTTTTGTTCTATAAACAATATTTGTGCTGCTGTGCTTGGTTTATTGCACTTAAAGTTATGGTATACTTTTGCCAAAACTTACTAATTATTAATGTAATTTTGTCTCCATGATTGCATGTTCTAGGTATCCTACATATGCACCACAACACAATATTGTTCAGGTTAATGTATGGTTTATATTACTTAATATATCTTCTGCAAGTTTTATACATAATATGTCCTGTTAATTTTATGGATCAGTCATATTCCAGGGTATGTATATGTCAGATGTATATGATATATTTTCTGTTTAACTATTAGAAATTCGATGGTATTTGGCAGTTATAGAGGAATTTTAATCCAGCAACATGGCTGCTCTGGCAAGGGATCATATCAAAAGACCTTCTATGTGATCCAGCTGGAATACAGACAATGTATTCCAAACAATGAAAGTAAGATTAATTTATAGGAAGGAAGCAGTGATAAGTGATGTCTAATTGAGGGACAGAAAGAGTGATGAATCAGAGAAAGATTTGACAGAATGGTTAGACGTAGGATTCACCTAACTCTCAAGAGAATAGGACAGGAAAGAGGGGCTACTTAAGAACAGTGCAGGGTCTATGTTAGCTCACTCAGGATAAGCTTCTCTAGTTCCATCCATTTGGCTGCAAATTTCATGATTTCATTGTTTCTGATAGCTGAGTAGTATTCCATTGTGTAGATGTACCACAGTTTTGTTTTGTTTTTTTTTATCCATTCCTCAGTTGAGGGATATCTGGGTTGTTTCCAGCTTCTAGCTATTACAAATAAGGCTGATATGAACATAGATGAGGAGATGTCCTTGGTTTGGTGAGGAATAGTTTGGATGTATACCCAGACGTGATATGGCTGAGTCTTGAGGTAGAGCTATTCCAAGTTTTCTAAGGTATCGCCAGACTGACCTCCATAGTGGTTATAAAAGTTTGCACTCCCACCAGCAAAGAAGGAATGTTCCCCTTTCTCCACAACCTCACCAGCATGTGCTGTCATTTGAGCTTTTGATCTTATTCATTCTGACAGGTGTGAGATGGAATCTCAGAGTAGTCTTAAGTTTCATTTCTCTGATGATTAAGGATGCTGAGCACTTCTTTGAGTGTCTCTCAGCCATTAGGGATTTCTCCTTTGTGAATTCTCTGGCATCTAATCACTTATATTTGGATTTTAACCATATAGTACAGGAGAACTATACTACAGCCAATGCACCAAAGGAATCAGGAACATAGACTTTGTTACCTGTCAATGAGACACTTTGCCCTAATGGGGCTGCCTTGTAGGACCCCAGTGCATGAGGAGGCTCTTGACCTTCATATGATTGCTAAACTGGGGGGACTGATATATAGGGACACTCCACTCTGGATGAGTGGGATGGAAGGGATGGGGGTAGAGGGTGGTAGGGCAGGAATAGGAGGGGTTGAAAAAGGGTACTGTGGTGGAAATGTAACCTGAAGTAATAAATAAACATTTTAAAAAGGACAGTGCATGGAACAGCGATAGTGATAGGGTAGAGTAATGTAGTGGGAATAATCTGTGTGTGAATTTTACTGGGATAGTTTTATAGACCTACATTACAGAGAGAACAAGCCAGAGAATGAGAATGAACCAGAAGATTAGAACTTATTGCTGAAGTTAGAGACCAAGCACAACATTTCAGTCAGAAGTCGAGAGAGAAGCCAGATTGAATCAGTCAGCTTGGAGAGGAGTTTGAGTCTGAACACCTGAGTTAAATTGCCATGCAGAGCTCAGAAAGAACAAGAAAGGTTGAGTTTACTCAGCAGTAAGTTTTGGAAGCTGAAACATTCTATGCATATGTTAGCAGACTGCAGCTGGAAGCTGAAGCCTACAAGGGTAGAGTTTACAG
>CAJQZJ010033318.1:694717-707175 GCA_907164525.1 Lophiomys imhausi | reverse complement strand
CAGTTTCAGGTGGCACTGCTCCAACAGTATGGAGAGATATTTGGGACTGTCTAGGCAACAAACTGTCATTTTTTTTCTTTTTGGAAGCTGTTCTTCTGTGCTTACTATTCACTCAAATAATAACTTTATCCCTTCTTAAGTTTTTGATGGGGTTGAAGACAACATATATGATAAAAATTATTTAGGTTCAGAACTTTAGACACACCAAGATAGATGATTTTCTTCTTCTTCAAGATTGCCTAATAGAAATAGGCTAAACATATATATATATATATATTATCCTTTTTTATTAGACAAAAGGAGGGAAATGATGGGGTGGTGTTAAGCATTGTAAATGTTAATTGGTCCTGTTTGCTGTCTGTACTTAATTGACTCTGATTGGTTAAATAAATGCTGAGGCCTAGAGATTGGGCAAAGACAAAGGTAGGCAGGACTAAGGTTCATGGACCTTTTAGAGAGATAGAGAGCATCTTGGGAAGAGGTTGCCAGAGAAGCCAGGAGTGAACAAGGAAGACACGCCATGGGATAGATTAAAGAAGATCCTTCCATGTGGCCTGGAACATCAGCTTAGCGTGGACAATAATAGTCCAAAAGGATGTATGTATATATGGGGTTATATTTGGGTAATAGAATTATGAGCTAGCTAAGATGGGCTAGGATTGTACAACCCAGGCCTAGGCTTGTTAACATCCACCTGGTGTCTGTATGTATTCATTTATAATGGCGGGATAAGGATTTACACCACAAATCAACTATATATAATATAAATACTGGGTAAACAATTTAATTAGTTATATTTTTTCCACAGCTAATATCCATAATTTACAACGAACCCAAGAAATTAAATGCCAAGAAACCAAATAATCCAATGAAAAAATGGGGAGCAGAGCTAAACAGAGAATTCACAAGGGAGAAATCCCTAATGGCTGAGAGACACTTAAAGAAATGCTCAGCATCCTTAATCATCAGAGAAATGCAAATAAAGATAACTCTGAGATTCCATCTCATACCTGTCAGAATGACTAAGATCAAAAATTCAAATGACAGCACATGCTGGTGAGGTTGTGGAGAAAGGGGAAAACCCCTCCATTGCTGGTGGAAGTGAAAACTTGTACAACCAGTATGGAAATCAGTCTGGTAATATCTCAGAAAACATGGAATAGCTCTATCTCAAGACTCAGCCATACCACTTCTGGGCATATATCCAAACGATTCCTCACCAAACCACCAGGACGTTTCCTCATCTATGTTCATAGCAGCCTCATTTGTAATAGCTAGAAGCTGGAAAAAACCCAGATGTCCCTCAACTGAGGAATGGATAAAAAAACAAAACAAAAAAAGCAAAACAAAACTGTGGTACATCTACGCAATGGAATACTACTCAGCCATCAGAAACAACGAAATCATGCAATTTGCAGCCAAATGGATGGAACTAGAGAAGCTCATACTGAGTGAGCTAACCCAGACTCAGAAGGATGCCCATGGAGTCTATTCACTTATAATCGTATTTTAGCCACATAGTACAGGATAATTATACTGCAAGCAATGCACCAAAAGGAGTAGGAACATCGACTTTGTTACCTGTTAATTAGACACTTTGCCCTAGTGGTGCTGTCATGTAGGGCCCCAGTATATAAGGAAGCTCTTAGCTCTCATATGACTGTTGAACTAGGGCCGGGGACTGTTATGTAGGGACACTCCACTCAGGAGGAGTAGGATAGAAGGGAGGGAGTATAGGATAAGCGGATAGGACTGGAGGGGTGGAAAGAGGGCACTGTAATGGAGATGCAACTTGAAGTAATAAATATTTTTTAAAAAGCTATCATTTCAGAATTTTGGAAAGCAAAACTAAGGGTTGTCAAATGACTGTAAATGAGAATAAATGCTGTGGAACATACATCTTTTCTTTTTATTATGTAAAGATACTTTACAGAAACACAAAAAAGCAAGTTACATTCACTGATATTTTCTAAATCTAAATTACATACCCGTATGCTCTTAATAAATCTTAACTATTTTCAGTGACTCGTACGGAAAAAAAACCCCACATATTTTTGGATGATTTTGAACTGTAAAAATATCACTTTCTTGTATGGCTTATATATCTAATATCTTTTCAACTGTTTTAAAAAGTTGCCTTGTTCCAATTCTACTGTTTATCATTTTCCATTTTATATTGACTATCTTAAAATTATGGATTTGAAAGTATAGATTATAGTTGACATATGAAATCCACAGCTGAAAAAAACAATTAAGTATAATTTTATAGTGCTGTGAATCTTCAAAGCACAGATAACTCAATTGCACAGTGTACTCTTAAAATAAATTTCCAAACTTCCCCTTGGACAATTTTATATTGCTTTGAATAACCCGTTACTGCAATATCATTAAAACATATGCATTTTAACAGGGTGGCATATCAAGTTAAAAATAATGCTACTAACCAAATAGCAGTTTCACAAAATTTGAGAATATTTACAATTATAAATAAAATTCATTTTAATTGTATAAAATGGGTCATAGTATTTATCCACTATTTTTTCTATTCCGATTCCTTTACTTATTATTCACAAATAATAGATTCTTTTCCTCGTCTCTTCATCATCATCTTCATCTTCTTTAAAAGATACATGTGTACAATCTATTCTCCTAGAAGTAATGAATTTTTTATATTTATTGTGAATATTTGCATGACTACAGAATGACTCAAGGTGAACTCAGATAAATATAATATAGTTTGGGAAGCCAAAGGTTTATGTATAATAAACTTCTTTGTCAGAATTTTATAAAACAAACATAATCTCCAGATGTCAGATGTTTATGAAATTCATGCTACATTCAGTAATGACTGATTTATATTTTTGATACCACCCACTTGTTCATTCACACAGAAACTTTTATAGCTAGTAACTAGTCCTGAAATTTGGGTTTATATATACTATTCATTCTAGATAATTAAAAATGCCTAAAACTTATTTTAAAAATCCATCTCACTCTCCTATTCTATTTTGGCATCCAATTTTCATTTCATATAAGTCAGACTTTCAGGCTCACAACCATGATGTGATTTAATTGTTCAAAAAGAATGGAAGCCATAAAATGGTGTGTTAGCAATGGCTTTATATGTATATAATTTGCCAAACATGAAAAATATTAAAGTAAATGTAGGTTGTTTATTTATTTATGTCAATTACATTTAATTATAACTAACATAAAAAGAACTACAACCCATCTTGTTAAAGATAGCACACAGAGAAAAATTGTATTCCCATTTTTTCACCTCTGAAAGATATTCTTCTAATCAAGTCATAACGAGGTAAGAAACTAGTGGGGAAAGAAGTTGTAGTGTAACTGGGGTGAAAAGAGGTCATCAAATGTAGGGAATATATACATAAAGTTTGTTTTCTTTCACGATGTTAAACTCCCTTTTTCATGATTATTGAAAATGAGGATACCAGCAACATTGACAAGTTCCTCTCTTCCCCCCCAAAAAAGATTCTATCCTACAGCTGCTAAATACTCTGGCAGTTAGAAGACAGCTATTGTCTAACAACGACTGGATGGATGATTGATGTTTGTAGACTAGATAGTGCAAACTCTTTATTTACTCTTTATTAAACCAAAATATAGTGGTATTTTAGTTACCATGTTACTAAATGGTAACATCTGTTATGACTCAGAGCAACAGTGCCTTATTCTACCTCCACAGCACAAATGGCATATAGTACACAATACCTATTCCTCATAATAGTTTCTTAGATCAATCAGTAATCCTGAAAATATAACTTAGCTTTTCTACTATTAGATTTATATTTAAAAATCAGAGCTGTATTAGATATGGCACAATATTCAATATCATTTTAGTTATGGTATAAATGAGTCTTGTTTGCAATTTTCACGCATCAGCAAACCACTAGGTTTTATCAAGAATAAATCTATACAGTATTTTCATTAAATAAGACCAGAAAACTGTGGTTTGTGCTTATAATTTTTACCTAAAAGTAAAATCATTAGAACATTTCAAAGGAAATAGTCATTTCTATGTTATCAAGTTATTTATAAACGTATTGGAGGCTTATTAAAGTTTTAGAGTTTATAAATGCATTAAACACTAGAGAAAACATCAATTAAATTATCAAATATGCCATCAACTCCAAAAGTATAAAGAATATTTCTACTGCTCTACATAAAAGTTGTTACCTTAAAAGTAAAGAGCAATTTTATACATTAATGAAGAAGGATATGTAGAGACACTAAAATGGTATTTACTTCCTGCAGTTGGTCATGTTTTCTCCTTATTGATTCTGTAGACAACATCATGCTTGTTGGAAAAATAATATAATTTCACTGATCTCAGAGCTGAGATATCATTAACTTTCAAAACACTCTTAGCAGATGAGTTCAATCAATATAAAACACACAATGAGGCCTGAAATTGTTGTATCATGTTATTCAGCAGTATAATTTATGCCTTGAAATACCTAAAGTGAACAAATAATTTTGGAGTCACTATAACATGTATTCTATACTGTAGGCCAAGACTAATTTCGCATGAATAATAAAGTTCCAATATCATACTGGACATTTAATTATGTTTGGATAGCTTAGATGTAACCCTTAAGGCATCATGAGGAATTAGAGACTATAATGCAGAAGACCCTATAAAATAAATGGGAACTAAAGGAGGAAAGAGGTAAGAATTAAAATACTTCTATGAACACTGTGAAAGTGAGGAAGAGAGTATTGGTTCTGAGATAGACATTACACCACTTTATACTCAGAAAAGAATAAACAACCCTTACATTTTTATGACAAAATAATTGTATGGAATAACTAACCTCTTTCTTTTCTGTCTGAACCAGGATACACAAACATATAAAGAAATACTTACAGCACTATTAACTTTTGTTTATTAAAAAACAAATGAAGATTAGGTATGGTGGTGCACACTTTTAATACTACCACTGAGGAGGCAGATGCAGTTGGATCTCTGTGAGTTCGAGGCCAGCCTGGTCTACAAAGTGAGTTCAGGTTAGCCATGGCTACACGGAGAAATTTTCTTGGAAAACCACAAACAAAACAACAACAACAAAAACTACTGAATTATAAAAACCCATGAAGTTATCCCTAGACTTCTGAAGAAATATTCGAATTGAATTTACTTTATTACGTGGTGGTGTCAAAGAGTATCAGTGTTAATCTTTGCCTCACCCTGACACACACACACACACACACACACACACACACACACACACACACATTTGCCGTTATTGTATAATGGAATACTTTCTTACTAATTCTGTCATCTGTAATTAGTGTTGTTTAATCACATTCTAATTTCCTTCCACTTCCAGCATTATCTTATTAACAATACAATATAATTAGTCTTTTATGCTTAATAATCCAAGATTTTAAAATGTTGAGTGTGAAAGAATTTGGTTTATTGTTCTTCTGTATAGTTGCCTTACAATATCCTTCCAATTCTTTACCAAAGGGAATATAATATGATGATAATTGACCTTTAGTACTAAACCATACTGTGCAATAAAGTTTCCAGTTGTAAGTAGATGATATTAGTGATGCTCTTCTAAATGAGGAAGGAGGAAGTGAGTGGAAATGAACAATACTCATTTGAGAAAGCAGTAAGTATATGGACAAGAAAGTATATCTCCTGTTACAGGTGTCTTTGATGTGGTGCCCTGGTTATGGGAGTTGCCACAAGGACAATGGAGAATTGCAAGAAGTAGAAGTTTTGCACCTGTATGTGATTTGAGAATAAGCTAGTTAAGAGATTGTTACAGTTGAATACAACAAGTGAACAATCACAACTAGGAATGAACAAATGCAAAAAGAGTCAAATCGGCATGCCCACAAGTTTTACTATAGGGATTCATGACACTTGTTCTAGCCCATACATTTATGGCCTGTTTTGAATGCTAATTTCAGATACAGCACATTGCTTCAGTTCAATATTTCCTTCTGGAATTACTTGTACTGTATTTGAACACAATCATACTTTCACTACATTAGAACCTGTCATGCTTGGTTTGTGGCTGAGATGAAGATGAAACCAGCAACTTATTTTTCTGCTGGACAAGTGACTTTATTTCTTTTTACACTTATTTGAACTGAAAGAGGAAATGCACTGCTGTGCTAAAGAGACTTATCTGAAAAATTTATGAGGGAGCCTTTTGGGATTTGCACCTTCACCTTTCAACACCAAAGGAAATTTCTGTCTAGACTGAGGAATGCCACAGAAAACTAAATAAAAGACTATGCCTCCCATGATATAAAAGAATTGTGAACAATTCTAATTTATAGGGCAATAAACTATATTTAGAACAAAAGATGTGATTGACATATTGCCCCAGGAAAGATTATTATATTATAATTTCCAAATTATGTTCTATCATTCCTATTTTACCCTACTACCCTGATGATAAGTAAATTTTGAAACATGCACTAAGTATTTTCTCCATATTTTATAGAAGCATTTAAAATTTTGTATTGGTTAGTATGCAAATTAGGAACTCATAGAATCATTAATGTTTTATAGTCTACCATGATACTCCTTATGATTGTAAGTGATTTTCTTATGGTTTTTCACTCTTTAGCAAAGAAATAACAAAACTTTAAAAAATTAAAATCATAGTAATTATGAAAATATTTAATATATAATATATCATGTGCATGTCTTCCATATGCATATATGAAGGTACATACAACTTATATATGTCAAAACTCTGTTGTATGAAAATATCGTTAAGTGTCTTAGATAAAAATAAGAGACATAATACACTTGTGGGGGAGTCATAAATTTACCTCAGAATGTACAGAAATGCAAATTGAGAATTATTATACATAACAGTATAAATGATAACAGGTTTTTATTATTAATTCTGTGCACATATTTTCTTTTTGAGTTGTCATTACTCTTGTAGTCATAGGATTAGTAGTGACAGCTTACACTTTTCTAAATACAATGACTATAAATATATTATAAGTTATTTCTTATTTTACTTAACAAGAAATAAACGGGGAAAAGAGCTAAACAGAGAATTCACAAAGAAGGAATTCCTAAACGCTGAAAGACACTTGAAGAAATGCTCAGCATCCTTAACCATCAGAGAAATGAAACTCATGAAGACTCTAATATTCCATCTCACACCTGTCAGAATGGCTAAGATCAAAAGCTCAAATGACAACACATGCTGGCGAGGGTGTGGAGAAAGGAGAACCCTCCTCCATTGCTGGTGGGAGTGCAGGCTTGTGCAACCACTATGGAGGACAATCTGGTGATATCTTAGAAAACTTGGAATAGCTCTGCCTCGGGACCCAGCCATACCACTTTTGGGTATACATCCAAATGACTCCTCACCGAATTACAAGGAAGTTTCCTCATCTATGTTCACAGCAGCCTTATTTGTAATAGCTAGAAACTGAAAACAACCCAGACGCTCCTCAACCGAAGGATGGATGAAAAAACTGTAGTACATCTACACAATGGAATACTACTCAGCTTTCAGAAACAATGAAGTTGTGCAATTTGCAGCCAAATGGATGGAACTACAGAAGCTCATCCTGAGTGAACTAACCCAGACTCAGAAGGATGTGCATGACATCTATTCACTTATAGTAGGATTTTAGCTATATAGTACAGGATATCTATACTACAACCAATGCACCAAAGGGAACATGGACATAGACTTTTTCTTTTTCTCCCTGTCAATGAGACACTTTTCACTGGTGGTATGGCCTTGTAGTTCCCCAGAGTATGAGGAGGCTCTTGGCCCTCATATGACTGCTGAACTGGGGCGAGGGACTGTTATGTAGGGACACTCCACTCCAGAGGAGTGGGATGGAAGGGTTAGGAGGTAGAGGGTGAGAGGATGGGACTGGGAGGGGTAGAAAGAGGACACTATGGTGGGGATGTAACCTGAAGCAATAAATAAATAAAACTTAAAAAAAGAAAAAGAAAGAAAAAACTAAGCAAAGAAAACCTTTGTCTCTTACAAACTAATATCTTTTTTAGTAAACCCTTCATTTGAGTAAGTATACGCTGTGCTTTCCTTTTCAGGGATTCTAAAAAATATGGAAAGTGCATAGCCTTAGATAAAATATCAGAAAAAATGAAGGATGTAAAAAGAGAGGATCTTATATCATGTGGGATGATTCACTGTGAAGAGGATACTATCAAAAGGTACAACAAGCAAGGCCTGAAAGGAGACCTACTTCAGTATCCTTGTTGCCTCTAAGAAAAGCAAAGAATTAAAAGGACTGCAGTCTTGGCTTTAGAAAAATGGAACCAGCAATGAAAGGGCCAGTCATAAGAGTTATTCTCATTGAGTTGTTCTGAGATTGTGTGTCAATATTGGCAATGAAGTAAGGGGAATTTATTTGCTAATCGGGATCTTGATATGAAGAAGTTTAAATAAAGGGTCAAGACATAATCATTTTATGTCTCTTGGTAAGGGTGAAGCTTATCTTCAGAGACCTCACTGTCACAAAGAGCATAAACATTTCCACAGTGAAAGTAATGGTTAGAGAAAGACAGAAAGGAGAAAACAAGGATGGCACAGGGTAATGGGATTCATGTGTTGTAAAGGGATAAAGAAGAAACTATTTGGGATGAATTAAAATAGATTGTGGCATGCCGGGCGGTGGTGGCGCACGCCTTTAATCCCAGCACTTGGGAGGCAGAGGCAGGCAGATCTTTGTGAGTTCGAGGCCCACCTGGTCTACAAAGCGAGTCCAGGACAGCCAGAGATATTCAGAGAAACCCTGTCTTGAAAAAAAAAATAGATTGTGGCATACATGTATGAAAATATTGTAATTAAGCCCCTTGCTTTGAATACCAGCTCAAAAAGAATAAAACTTATTTTTTAAAAAGCAAAAGTGAGAAAATAAAGAAGAGTGATATTTTCTTATATACATATATGAAGTACAGCATGTACTTGGTTCTGTAAGCTATGCATTTCCTTTACAAAAAGATAATTGTAAAAGTCATCCAACATACAAACCCCCAAAATATAGTATTTATTTTACTTTAAGAATATGTAGCTTTCATGTAACCACAAAATACAATAGTGCTTAATAAGTGAATTGTAGATGAACTGGGAGGGAGTCAGGAGAAAGCAGGCAGCAATGACATTGTCCAGAGTCACCTCACCATTACAAAGGCAAACGACCAGGGAAATGAATGTGATGATGTCTGTGAAAATGGTGAGTAACCACAGAAAGGTTACATACATTGTAGAGTCAAAAAAGTCTTTCATAAAATTCAGTATCTCTTGTTTTCCTTCAATACATAGACACACACACACACACACACACACACACACACACACACTCACACACACACACACACACATATATGTCAAAAATAAAGTGACTGTAGCTGTGTAAATTTGTTTTTTGGCTCTTATATTCTATCCCACTAATCTACATGTCTGTTTTGGTGTCAGTACCATACTGTTTGTTTTCTATTGTGGCTCTGCAGTGTAATTTGAGATTATGTATTATACTTCCTTCCTACTTCTTCTTATTAAGGATTGTTTCTGCAATCTGGGTACTTTGTACTTCTATATGAACATTAGGAATGTCTTATAAATTCTTGTGAAAAACATTATTAAAATTGTAATGGAGATTTAATTGAAACTATAGATAATTTTTGTAATATCACCATTTTCATATCAGGAATGCAAACCAAGCCATTATACCATTAGGTTTAAGACTCTAGGGTCAAGATTTATGAAGAAAAGGGAGACTCCAAATGGTAGTAGAAAATGTTAAAGTAAATGTTCCTTCTTTCTGGACTGAGAACTGGATTCAATAGCTAAACTCTCAGTCTATATGTGTGCTCAGGGGATGAGCTCTTTTTTCAGTACTACCATGAGAATAGAATACACATGACAGAAGCAACCACAACTGCTGGCAAGACCCATTATGAGCATAAAGTATAAGCTAATTAATAACATTCATACCTTCATTCTATTCAGTTTAGGAGAATAAAGAAAAACAGGGTAGAATGATATGAACTAAGATATTAGTAATTAAGAATAAAAATGGAAAGAAAAACAGAGTCAGAAAAGTAATAACTATCTGGATATACTACTGGCTCATTCCAAATGAAGAGGGTGATTCACGAGAGTTGCCACAAATTTGAGGCCAGCCTGGGATATATAGGATTTTTAAGTCAGCCTAGGTTAGAGAGTACATTCTTTTTTCAAAACAAACAAGGACGAAATCCAAACAAACAAACAAACAAAGATTAGTAGTATCAGAACAGTAGAGAAAAAATTGAGAAAAATAAGATTGAAGAAAAGTAAGTAGAACATGAAAAGAATCATTTAAAGGTAGAATAAAAATAATAAACTCATAAAGAAATCAGACAACTACCACATCAGTCCCAACATTCATCATTTGTAGTGACTCCTAGCCCCAAGTCAACCCATACCCGATTGAAGATTCTGACTGAGAGAAAGAAGCTGGGAGAAGGAGAAGGACAGATAACATGGCAGTAGAAAAGCTCATTCATAAGGGAAGGATAAAAGGAAAGGAAAGAGAATGAATTGGGAGTGCAAAGTTTGTTTCTGTAGTCATTCACTCAAGAGTACTTCCTTCATGGCTTTTCAAACCTCTGGAGAGAGAAACAAAAATTCAGATAAATATAAATCAAGACTTATAGTGAACACCAATCAGTCTGAAGTTAGAAACAACAAAAATGTTTTTTTTTTTAAAGAGAAGGGGTAAGATAGGAAGCACTGAAAGCATCAGAAATTCTCCATCATGTCTAAGGCCGCCAACATAAGATTGCCAGTGGATTTCTTAGGAGAAACTTCATAAACCGGAAAGGATTAGGATGATGTATTTGAAGAGTTGGGGGGGGGGAATGGAACACCAAAGCAGAGACAGGATATGCTAATATAAACAAAAAGTCCTTACAAACTCAGTAAAAATATACACATACATATATGTGCTTACTGTTAAGTTTTCCAATATGTGATATTGTTTTTCTTAGTTCATCCTCCACACTGTTAGATACATTTCCTAAAACTAAAATATGATGTTGCTATTTTATCGTCTTGCCTACTTAAAACTATTCTCTTCTAGTAATAACGCATAGCTATAGTATCTGCAGCATAAGGAACCAATTTAAAAGTATAACTTTCTTTGCCCTCAGTATCAGATTTCAATCTAAGTCTCAATTCCTTGCATTATTTCTTATATGCTAAATTATTTATCTATAACAGAATAGAACCTTTCACATCTCCAATTGTTTTTATTCCAGTAGTCCTCATTTTCTTTCTAGATTCTATATTCATTGAAATTCTATTCAAGGTGAATTGTAACCAGTTTTGTGAGTTTTTTTTTCATTGATTCTGTACCACTAATTCCTCCTATATGCTACTACAATAGTTTCTTCATCACAGATCACTTCATATTTAGATAGGAAGGCTTTTTTCTCATCCGATTTAAACTTTCTAATATAGATCCATTTTTTTTAAATCTTTGTTTTCTAATGCATGAACATTTACGGTATACTGGGCACTTGTTGTATTAAATGTTAAAAAAAATAAAATGAGGATTCAGAATTATAAATAGCCTCCAAACCAAAGATGCATCATCATGTGGAGATTTTTCAGAACCTTGTCTGTGGCAAACACTCATTACTAATGGAGTAACTATTGGCATCAATTTTTGGAATATAGCCTTGTAACATGGACCAAGAACCCTGGAACATTATTACTGTTTAAGCCATAAATTGTACTCCTAGAAAATCACAGATCTCAAAATTAAGATATAAGTGGTTCATTTTTAATTCAAAATGCTTTTAAAATGAAGTAGAAATGCAGCTGATACTAAAACTCAAAAGAACACTATGGAAACTCATGAAATTAGGGAAAATTATTGTACTCAGGGTTCAAGGTTAGGCCGCTGAGAATGATATGTGACAAGGCTTTCTTAAACTCTGCTTCTACTGCTTTATGCTGCTACTTTTGTTTAACATCATTCAGGTAGATTTCCTCATAATAGAAAAGATGGCCATCAGTAGCTAGAGATTCTTATTTTCCCTGCCAAACAATTACAGGGATGAAAGAACCTTTCTATTCTATTCTTCTAGCATTTATCTACAAATCGATGAAAGTTCTTTTTTTTAATTTATTTATTTATTGCTTCAGGTTACATCTTCATCATAGTGTCCTCTTTCCCCCCTTCCCAGTCCCGCCTTCCCACCCTCCCACTCTCTATCCCCTAACCCTTCCATCCCACTCCTCTGGAGTGGAGTGTCCCTACATAACAGTCCCCACCCCAGTTCAGAAATCATATGAGGTCCAGGAGCCTCCTCATACACTGAGGCCCTACAAGGCAGTACCACCAGTGAAATGAGTCTCACTGCCAGGGAGAGAAAACTAAAACACACACACACACACACACACACACACACACACACACAC
>CAJQZJ010033318.1:654703-694707 GCA_907164525.1 Lophiomys imhausi | reverse complement strand
GAAACAAACAAACAAAAGTCTGTGTCCATGTTCTCTTTGGTGTGTTGGGTGTAGTATAGATATACTGTACTATATAGCTAAAATCCGACTATAAGTGAATAGATGCCTTGTGCATCCTCTGAGTCTGGGTTAGCTCACTCAGGATGAGCTTCTCTAGTTCCATCCATTTGGCTGCAAATTGCATAATTTCATTGTTTCTGATAGCTGCGCAATATTCCATTGTGTAGATGTACCACAGTTTTTTAATCCATTCTTCGATTGAGGGACATCTGGGTTGTTTCCAGTTTCTAGCTGTTACAAATAAGGCTGCTATGAACATAGATGAGGAAACTTCCTTGTGATTCGGTGAGGAGTCAGAAAGTTCTTGAAATGGTGTTTAAAGTGTATGAGTATCCACAGGCAATTGTTTCCAGAAATAGATAAATATATGAATAAAGCATGTATTTCCTCTGAACAAAATAGTTGTATTCCAGGACTTATACTATATTATAATAGTTTAACATGTTAAGTGTAGAGGCTTACTTATAGCTTTGTTGTCAAGTAAAGGATGTTATTACCTATATATTCTACAGTAACATTATACAACCACTTATTTTTTTCAGCCAGACAGGGAAATGCATTTCTGTATGTCCAGCTACTTGGAAGGCTGCAGCATAAAGTAGGTTTTACAGAATGTTAAGTGTTTTAAAATAGGGTCATTATATATTGAAAAAACAATACAAAAGGATAACAAAAATACTAAACTCATTTTCTGAATATCGGTCTGATTTCCTTCTATAATCCTTTCTGGATTTTCTACAGAGATCATTAATTCTATCAGAATAAAACTTGAAATATTTGATAAATAGAATATACTATTTGTTTTAAAGGTTGATGTTACTTTGTGGTCCTGACAGAGAGGACATATGTGTTCACAATAATATTTTCTTCACTATCATACTTCCTTGTTGTCTCAAAGAAGTTCTGAAAGATTGGAATTATAAGATATCTTTGTTTATATTTCCTACTGGAGTCCATTACATTAATATTTAAAACATATAAAGTGATCTTAAGTAAATTGGAATTCACATTTCAATTCAAGAATCAATATTCTGCTACTGATGCTAATTGACAGTGTGAGCTGAAGTAACTTTTAAAAATTGAATATGTTACATAGCTGAAAACAGTGCAGTTTTATAACTCATTGCCAATGCAAGATTTTCCAAACAATGAATATTTTAAAATTCAAGCCTCATTTATGAGAACGTTTTATCTTTTCTATTGGGAAAAATAATGTTAAAGCCAATTGTGATAACAACACAAGGTAAATGTGACTGTAGATTAGAGAAATTGAGTTACTCTTTTGGCAATCCCATGAGAAATAAAAACTATAAATACATGAAAATACTATAAAATAGTGATTTTAACTCTTATAATGACAAAAATTAAAATTGTTTGACAATGATATCTCCAAAAATTATAGTAACTTCCAGAAAGAGAGATGATGTCAAATTTCTCAAGTATCTGGTTGAAATATTTTTGAAGTTGTGAAAGTCACTTATAAACATGTCTGATTTCCCTAGATGATTGACAGAAATCCTAGATATAAGTGAGCAAATGAATGCCCATAAATATTGAGAAACATTTATTGAGACATGTCCAAAATTTATAAATAAAACTAATGAGTTTTTATTTTTATATTATTAAAATGACTTATATATTCTTTGTAAAAAGATATCTCTACTTACTTAGGTCACTAATAATGGCAAGAAAAATGTCACACACACAAAAAAAATGAGACCCATTTCTTAGGCATCTGTTTTGTACTGCTATTACTTAGAAACTGAAGACATACTAGGATTCAGAATGAGTTATTTACTACCCAGGCTCAATGAGCAATTTTCAATCCTTCATGACAGTTTCAGCTATAAAGGTCTAACATAAAATAAAATGAAATGTGTCTTAGCAATTCTCTATTGGAAGTCAGTCAGTTTTGATATTCAGCTATTTTGGTTTGAGATCTCTTGCAGAACTCATATTCCCTTAAAAGGATAGTAGCCACCAATGCATCATTTTTAAAACTTATTTTTTCTGGTCTAGATTTACTGACTTTTGCCACAAATTGTGCTATATTGAAGGCCTCTCTGTCTTAACCTCTAAAACCAGAATAAGCAAAGAAAGAAAAATGAAAGTAGAGATGAAAATGAAAGAATTTTCAAACTAAAGTTTCACCTTTTACGTGTCTGTTCAGTTTAGCTCACTTCAGAATTACTTTACTTTTGAAAGCAAATGAGTTGCCCCATTCCTCAATCCTTGAATTAAGATTAAACTTTAAGATAATATGTACTTTTTTCATATCACTAACACATAGGCTGACAAGTTTAGTTACAAAAATTCAGTACTGTTATACTTCAATCAATGCTTTTTCAATACCTTGGAATATTTCCTATGTTTTAGACATTTCGTTGCTTCATGTGGAGTTGTATGTTTTGATATATGAGTGAGAGCATGTAACAATTGTTTTTCTGTGTTTGGTTTGTTTGTTTGCTTGGTTTACATTCCAATTGCAACCCATCTACCTCCCGTTCTCACAGTCCTACCCTCCCACCCACTTCCCCCATACCGCACCCCTGCCTGGTACCAACCCATTCTGACACATCAAATTCCATGAGGCCTAAGTATCTTCTACTAAGGCAAGATAAGGCCGGTCTTCTAGGAAAATGGGATCCGGAGGCAATGGAGACCAAGTCTAAGATAGTCCCCACTTCAATTGTTAGGAGATTCTGAAAGGGAGGTCAGATGGAATCTCATAGCAGTTTTGATTTGTGTTTCCCTTATGACTAGGGATGTTGAGAATTTCTTTAAATGATTCTCAATCATTATTTATTCCTCTTTAACGAATTTTTGGTCTAGCTCTGTACCCCATTTTTCATTGCATTATTTGTTTTGTTGGTGTTTAATTTCTTGAGTTCTTTATATATTTTGGATATTAACCACTTTGTTGTAAGTGTTTATCAACTGTAGGAGTTCTCTGATAGAATTTTGGTTTTGACATGATGTCTTCTAGTTCCATTCATATTCCTACAAAATAGCACGGTTCCATTCACCTTTATAACTAAATAATACTGTGTATTTTGTGCCATGTTTTATTTATCCATTTATTTGTTTACATCCTACAAGAGAACAGAATGCTATACATTGAATATATCACCATTTATATATTCCAGTGCATATATATATATATATATATAATTCCATTCAATATTTCTACACATTCTGAGCTCTATCAGTCATAGCAAAAACTCTGAAAATGGAAGATGTTCTTAAGTGTAAAGATGTTCATATCAGAATATGAAGTGTTTCATATTAGAATAAAAAGCACTTGTAAAGTAAAGAAACTATGAGAAAAATTCAACCCTAAAAAATGTCAAAGTTTCCAATGTTGAAAATTTTAAATAATCTTTGAACTTGAAAAGTATGGAATTCTTAAAAATTCTAAGTTTGTACTTCACTTTGTAGAAAAAGAAAAGGGGTCCTTCACCACAGTCCACCATATTCCTGATTCAGCTTTTTGCCATGTCTTCCCACAAGATGTCCAAAATCAAGTTATTCCTGTCCAAGAAAGAAAAGAAAAATTGCCATTTTCCTCAATGGATTCAGATAAAACTGGTAACAAAACCAGACACAACTTCAAGAAAAGATACTTGAGTAGAACAAAGCTGGGTCTATAAAGATTTATTAATGGCAAGATTTAGAGTTCATACTGAACCATGGTCATTGATCAATTCTACCAGATAGAGTTCAGCATTTTTAACCTAAAGAGTTGGTCAAGTTTAAATTGGGGGTTTGGCTTGTCTAGTAATAAAATACGGAACCTTTCAAACTAAGAAAATGTCTCAGGTTCTCTTGAAGCCTGATTTGGTAAGGTGCTTATGAACCTAAGACTTGTTTTTATTTTTATTCATATTTGAGTCCCATACACTTAAGAGTGAAAACTGAGGTGAAGGGCTAAGTAATCTTTTTTTATAAAAGTAAACAAAAAATTCCAGAGAATTAATTTCCACATAAAGTTACCACTATAAGTTAATATGACAAATACTTGCCATACATGCATACAAGGATTGCTCATTTGCTACTAAAGTGTATGACATTAAAAAGTTTTGAAAATTGTATTTATAATGACTAGGGCAATGGTTAACAAATTTTGGACAAATGGTGATTTTTTTCTTTTTTTAAAATTGAAAATAGATTCTTTTCTTATATAATACATGCTGACCACAATTTGCTTTCCTTCCACTCCTCCCACCTCTCCTTACCTCACCTCTCCCCTAAATCCACCTCTCCTCCATTTCTCTTCATAAAGGAGAATGCTTCCAAGAGATGATAACACAAGATACAATAAGCCAAGGCAAAATCCTTCAAACCATAGCTAAACAAGACAACCTGATAGGAAGAAAAGAGTCCCAAGAGCAGACAAAAGAATCAAGGACCTACCTACCCCCATTGTTCAGAGTCCCACAAAAACACAAATTAAGCTAACAGCCACGTCATATATGCAGAGGATCTGGTGCAGAACTCTGTAGGCCCCAAGCTTGTCACTTTAGTCTCTATGAGTTCATATTTACCCTATTTAGTTGATTTAGTGGACTTGTTCCCCTGGAGTCCTCCATCCCCTCTGACTCCTTCAATCTTTGCTCTTCACTCTTCCACAGGGTTGTCCATCTCTGATGGAGACCTTCAATTTAGACTCTCTACATAAATGTCATAGATTATATGTATCATAGGTGTCATAATTATGTGTCATAGTTTAAATGTATAGTCTGGCTCTGAGTCTCTGTACCTATCCCCATATACTGAAAGGGGAAACCTCTTGATGACAACTGGACAAGGCACGAATTTATGAGTATAACAGAATATCATCAGGAATCACTTCATTGATTTTTTGCCAGTCATATTTGGTTCTACTTTAGGTCTCTGTGTTATTCAGTCTGTGATTTTTGACTGTCCAAGCAGTGTGGTACATAGGCTCCCTCTTGTGTAATGAACCTCAAGTTAACTCAGACATTGATTGGACACTCCCACAAGTTCTGTGTCATCATTGCCTCAGTACATCTTGCAGGCTGTACAAATTGTTGGTCAAAGATTTTGTGACTGGGTTGGTGTCAAGAGTCCTCTTTCCATAGCCTGCAGTATACCTTCTTGTCCAGAGACTAAAATGTGAGGGTGAAAGCTCCATGCAGACAACAGCTCAAACTCTCAAAACTCAATGAGTTCAGTGGATGTTGTCCTCAATAATTGGGCCCCTCTGTCAGTTTTCAGAGTAACAGGCTGCCCTAGTATCAGCTTGAGTTGTTTGTGGATATCCATGGGACATCCTTGGCCAACACCCCAGTCTCACCATTAGAAGTTTTGTCTGGCTTTGAAACATGTTTAAGTAAGACTCTATATACTCCTTCACTAGGAGTCCTCTATAGGGTAACCATCATAGATTGAAGGATGTTTCCACTATAATAGGTTTCCACATGATTCCTTAAATGGTCCCCAATTCCAGCCATCATGTACTCTCTCCCTTAATCTCTTGCACCAGATCCTTCCCACTCCTCTAGCTATCTTCTCCTAGTTCATGCAGAAAAACTATTCAATTTCCTTTTCCCAGGGAGATTGAAATGTCCTCCTAGAGTCCCCCTCTTTATCTAACCTCTTAGAATCTAAAGATGGGAATTTGTTTATCATTTCCTTAATGGTTAATATCCACTTGAATACATACCATATTTTTTTCTAGTTCTAATCATTTGCCTAGTAATGTCATGATGTCATCTTTTTTAACAGTTGAGTAATACTCCATTATGTAGATGTGTATTCTCTTTATCTGTGCATTGTTTAAGGGACATCTAGGTTATTTTTAGTTTCTGGCTAGTATGAACAAAGCTGCTATGAACATAATTGAGTAAGTATTCTTGTGGTATCCCTAATCTCTCTAAGACTTTTATCATGAAACAGTGTGAGATTTTGTCAAAGGGATTTTCTGCATTTATGAGAGAATCATGTAAGACGTTTTTCCAGTTTGCTTATGTAGTGGATTGCATTTATTGATCTTCATGTATTGAACCATCAGGATTTCTGAAATGAAGCCTAATTGATCACAGTAGATGATATTTTTAAGGTGTTCTTGGATTCAGTTTGTAAATATATTTTTAATTATTTTTGCATCTATAATTATAAAGGAAATCATTTGCAATTTTTCTTCTTTGTTGAGTCACATGGTTTGTATATCAGGGTGAATGTAGCCTCATAAAGTGAATTGGGCAATGCTCCTTCTGTCTCTATTTGGGGAATAGAGGATTATTGGCATTGAATCTTCTTTGAAAAGCCTGGCAGAATTATGTGCTAAAACTATCTGGCCCTGGGCTGGTTTTTGTTTGTTTGTTTGTTTGGTTTTTGTTTTTTGTTTTTTTTTTTGGGGGGGGGTAGGAGGTTTTGAATGATGGCGTATATTTCACTATGGCTTATACATTTACTTAAACTGTCTGATATGGATTTACCTTTAGTAAATGATATCTATCAAGAAAATTATCTATTTCTTTAGACTTGAATTTGGTGGAATACAGGTTTTTAAAGTAAGTCCTTATGCTTCTCTGGATTTCCTCACTGTTGTAGAAAAAAGTGATTAAATTATTTACCAGCATTTAGATTATATTTAATGGATCGGTGGAGTTAATCCTTAACCCACCAAATAAATGAACACACACAGATACCTGATGAATCTTTAACAAGCCTAGGCCTGGATTGTACAATCTTAGCTCATCTAAGTTAGCCTTTAATTCTATTCCACAAATATGACCCCATATATGCATATGTCCCCTGGGCTGTTATTCCCTATGCTATGCGATATTCCAGGCCATGTGGAATGACATTCTTTTCTCTAACCCACGATGTGTATCCTCCTTCCTGATCTTGGCTTCTTTTATTTCTTCTGCTGGAGCCTTCTTCTCTGTCTTCTGGAGGCTTCTTCTACCCATCAACCTCTCTGCTTCAGAAGCCTGAGCACCTTGGCCCCGCCTACCTCTCTCTTTGCCCAATCTTAGGCTTCAGTATTTATTTAACCAATCAGAGACAATGGATACAAGACAGGTACCACAGATTCACTTGGTGTACAGTTAGCAGGCTTCTGGTACTAGGTTAATTAACATTTAGAATGCATAACATCACTCCATCACAATGTCTTTTGTTATGTTCTCATTTTTGTTTCTGACTTTCCTTATTTGGATATTCTCTCTATAACTTTTAGTTAGTTTGCATAATTGTTTGTCTATCTTCTTGATTTTGTTAGTGAACAAACTCTTTGCTACATTGATTCTTTGTACTGTTCTCTTTTTATCTTCAGTTTGATTATTTCTCAGTTTCTCACAATCTACTCCTTTTGGGTGTGCTTACTTCTTTTTGTTCTAGAGCTTTCAGGTTTGCTGTTAAGTTGGTAGATTGAGATCTCTCCATTTTTTAAATGCAGGCAATTAGTGTTATAAACTTTCCTCTTACTATTGCATTCATGTGTACCATCAGGTTGGGTATTCTGTGTATTAGTTTTCATTGAATTCTACAAAGTCTTTAATTTCTTCTTTATTTTTATCTTGACTCATTTTTCATTCAGTAGAGAGTTGTTCATTTTCCATGAGATTTTAAACTTTCTGTTGTTGATATCTCACTTTAATCTGTTAATGTCTGATAGGATGCAGAGAATCATTTCAATTTTTTGTATATGTTGAGATTTGCTTTGTACCTGAGTATGTGGTCAGTTTTGAAGAAAGGTCCATAAGATACAGAGAAGAAGGTACACTCTTCTTCTTTGTGTTTGGGTGAAATGTTTTGTAGATATCTGTCAGATCTATTTTGTTCATAATGCCTGATTATCTCCATTATTTCTCTATTTGGTTTTTGTCTGACCTGTCCATTGGCGAGACTCAAAGATTGAAGTCTCCAAAGATTAATATATACTGTTTGATATGTGATTTAAACTTTAGTATTGTTTCTTTGACAATGTGGATGTGTTTGTGCTTGGGGCATAGATGTTAAGGATTGAAATGTCATCTTGGTGGATTTTTCCTTTGCTGAGTATGCTGCTCTCTGTTGTGTCTTATGATTAGTTTTGGTTGGAAGTCTATTTTGTTAGATATTAGAATAGCTACATTGGCTTGTTTCTTTTGTTCATTTACTTGGAAAATCTTTTTCCAGCCATATACTGTGAGATAATGTCTATCTTTAATATTGAGGTGTATTTCTGGTATACAACAGAAGAATGGATCTTGTTTTCCTGTCATATCCATTATGTTTGCCGTTGTCATTTTATTGAGGAATTGAATCCATTGGTATTGAGAGATAATAATGATCAGTGATTACTTAACCCACTTAGGTTGGTGTTTTCTCCTAGCACCTTTAGTTAGTCTGGAATTGTAGACAAATATTATTTAAATTTGACTTTATCATATAATATTTTAATTTCCGCATCTATATTAATTGAAATTTTGCTGGGTGTATTAATCTGGACTGGCATCTATGGTACCTGATAGTCTGTAGTACATCTATCCTAACATTTCTGGAATTTAGGGTCTACATTGAGAAGTTAAGTGTAATTCTCATAGATTTGTCTTTTACGTTAATTAGTATATTCCCTTGCAGATTTTAATATTCTTTCTTTGTTCTGTAGGTTTACTATTCTGATTATTATATGGCAAAAGGACTTTCTTTTATTATCTAATCTATTTAATATATTGTACACTGTTTATACCTTTATAGGTATGTCCTTCTTTAGAGTAGGAAATTTTTCTTCTAGGATTTTGTTGAAAATATTTTCTGGCCTTTGACCTGGGATTCTTCTCCATTCTTTAGTTTTATTAATATTAGGTTTGGCCTTTTCTTGGTGTCCAAGATTTTCTGGATGTTTTGTGTCAGGACGTTTTTTTAGATTTAGTGTTTTATTTGAGCAATGTATCTATTTCTTCTGTCATATTTTTAATTCCTGAGAGTCTCACTTACATCTCATGTACTGTGTTGATGAACACAATGTGAACATCTATTGTTACCATTTGTGTTCCTAATGTTTTCATTTTCAGAATTCCTTCAGTGTGTTTTTTTTTATTGCTTCTATTTCCATTTTCCATTCTTGAACAGTTTTATTTGTTTCTTTCAACAGTTTGTTTGCCCCCCCCATTGGCTTTATTTAATGGATTTATTAATTTCCTCCAATTGTTTGTGAGTATTTTCATGACTTTTTGTTTGTTTTGTTTTGTTTTTACCTTTCATTATTTCTTTATTTTTCTTCCTGCTTTAAATTTAAGGTGTATCTTTCCCCCCAATTATGTCCCCTTTTAGTCCAATGAAAGGCTATTTTCTTATAACAATAAATACAATACAAAACATTAGGAATAATTAGGCAACAATTAGGAAAATTATATGGTATATAACATATATTCCCAATGTCCAATCCATATGTAATTGGGAACTAATAATAGTATTCTATTAGCTATCTATCTCAATGAGTTTAAAGTTCTATACCTAATTCAGTTTCCATCCTAACTTGCATTGTAAACTTAAAAACATCTTCTTAGACTTAACCTCCTTTTAATTCCTAAACAACTTAAAACTTAACTGTGAGACTATAAATATCTAGTCTTTAACCACATCAGAGACCTGAGAAGGATAAATACATCTGAATATACAGAAGTACAGAGCAAGCAGCTTCCAAAACTGAGAAATGACAGAAAAATGAATGCCTGGACAGTCACTAATTTCTCTCTATAACATTGAGTCATCTATCTTCAGCCTCATGGCCCAGTATCTCTGACAGACATTAATTGTAAAGCAGGAATTATGAAGGACTTGCCCACCCTGTCTTGTCAGAGCTAGACTGTTGATTTACCTGTTTCCAAGTAACTTGATTTCCAATAAACTTAGAAAATATCTGTTATACACTAAACTAGTGAGTAACAACATCATAAGTTTGAATGACTATTAGCTTACATTTATTAATTATCCTAAACAGTTTGTGATAATTGCTATCAAAAGGGCTAGAAATTCACATTGCATTTTTAAGAATTATACAGGTATAATAAAAAGTTAACTTTAATTTTGTATCAATCTACAAAGATATGAGTAGATTCAATAATCTACCCATTTTTCTTTTTCATTACTATATCATGTCTATATCCTCTTTTTTTTCTTTTCAAGTCTTTCCCCCCTGCATAACAGAGAAAGAAGGATAGAGAAAAGAAAAAGGGAGAAATCCCAGGGTCTAACCTCCTAAACCTTGTTTAGCAAGACCATTTAACAATTGTAACCAATCCCCCTAAATAACAACAAACATCTATAACCCATTAAATGACCAAAAGAATCACCCAGCCCACCTTCTGGGAATGGGGCATGTCTCTCTTAGAATTACTTCCTACTGATGTGGAATGTAGGAAACCTGTTTTGGGGCACAATAATGATGGAAAGTTGGTTAAACCAGTTAATTTGTTGTCCAGTCTTTTTGTGCTCAGCTATTTAAATGTCCTGAGAAGTTTGTAGTCAGAAGCTGAACTTTGGGTGGGAAGGTTCAGGGATTTATTGAAGGCCTGGCTGAAACAGTCTGTGAGACTGGACTATATTAGCTACCAATTTTGAAGTTGTTCTGGATGTAGATTTTTGAGGAAATAGCTATTGAGGTAGTCTGTGATTATCTGGTATATTTGTCTTGTCTTCTTTGATGCCTGGTCCCTTTTCTTCAGAAGTTTCAGTTGTCCAGTTGTCCCTTCATTGAATGCTTTTAATCTCCTGCAAATATAAGAATAGATCTTAGCTCTGAGGTGTTAGTTTTTTGGCAAGTAATATCTTTCCTAGAGCAAATTGGGTTTTGGGGCAATATGTAAAAAGTATTATCCTTCAACTGAAATTTAAAAAATTCTTTTGAAATTTTGTAACTAAATATAACTTTAAGTATATAAAAAGGATATTCACTTTGAACTTCAGCTTCCCTTTTGCCAGTAGCTTTTTAACTTAAATTGTTGCAAATCCTACGTGCCTGCCTCTGCCTCCCAAGTATTGGGACCAAAGGTGTGTGCTTCTCAATTGTTGGGATAAAGGTGTGAGCCACCACACCTGGATCTAATTTTTTTTTTTTTGTATTTGGAGCTTGCTCTGTATCAGGCTGGCCTGCAACTCAGAGATCTGAAAGCTTCTGTCTCCAGTGTGTTGGGATTAAAGGTGTATGTCTCTTTAGTGATGGGATTAAAGGTGTGAACCATCACCACACCGTTCATTATAACTCTAGAATTTAGAAGACAACTAACTCTCTACTGATCCACCTGTCTCTGCAGGGATTAAAGACACTGGCTAATACTGCCCTGCTCAAATATTTTATCTCAGCTCCAAGTTATTTCAACTCTCAGAGATTTAGAAAACAAATTTGAACTGTTGTAACCGTAATTTACTCACAATATTTTAAATCTCTTAACTGCATTTTTAATGCCAAACAATGAAAATATCCTTTATATATAAGAAGAAAACTTACAAGCTGATATCCAAGTGTGTGTGTGGTATGTGGAACCTATAGTCTAGCATTCTAACATGAAATTAACCATTTTCATTTCATGCCAGTAAGGCGAGTATGCCTTTGATGAATTATCAATTGAAAATATTATTTTTTATTTTTGTTATATTTTTATGTTTAGTTAACCATTTTTTATTAATTTATATTTTGAAGTTACATCTCGATCACAGTTAAGGGGTTTATTCACTTCCTCTTAAAGGACCTCTATCATATTCATATAGTTAGTTTTAAGGTCTTTTTCCTGTGCTTCAGCTATGTTGCAACATTCAGGGTCTGCTGTGGTAGTATAGCTGGGTTCTAGTGGAGGCACATTGTCCTGACTGTTACTGATTGTGCTCCTATGCTAATGTTTAGAAATCTATGTTTCAGGTGATTACATATCTAGGTGCTGATTTCCAGGTTTGTCTTTGTTGGGTGCATATTTCATTCCTTGGTTTCTGTTTCCTCTCTAGATTTTTAGAGAGTATGTTGGCTGTGTGTTGCCTTTCATTCTGGCATTCTTAGCTGTTGTCTTCACAGCAAAAATAACCAAAATGGTCTAAGAGGGCCTCCAAGTTATACTTGTAAGTTCTAACAAAAGCAGTCATCAGATCAAATTTTTAACATTTTTCAATTTACTAATTATACATTAGTAAGTATCCACAACACAGTTCATGTAACTTGTGCATGATATATCACAATTATATTGTAGTAAATATTTGAAACAATTTAGAGCATGCAGAAATATTAAAAGCAACACCTCAAGTTATGTACACATCAGAGCAATGGTTACCACAGTTTCCTCCCATTTGGCCTTTGGAAACTAGATGAATCAAGCAAGGAGCTAGTGAAGAGACAGACAGGAAAGTAAAATTGGGGAAAAGTTAGAGGTGCATTTTACAAAAACTTTGTTAATTTTATCAACATAAAAATTATGTCTATTCATTTTCAAATACAGAGATTTGAAATATATTTTAAATCTTGTCAATTTGCACAATCGCTGCTGCATGTATTGAGAAAATACTACATGTTTTGCCAAAGCTGTGTGGCTAATTCTAATGCACAGCCAGATTTATGAATTATTCATTTTGAGCCAACAAAGAGACATTTTTTTCTTTCTACTATCTAAGTTGTATTGCTTTAAGCCACAGGCAAGCATTGAAGTTTTACTATTACTATTATTATTATTATTATTATTATTATTATTATTATTGGAATCTTTATTGCCATCAACATCATCATTATTATACCTGACGTACTATTAATTAGCAATGTGATCTCAGGTAAGTCACTTCATATATCATAGTTCCTGTTTCTCATAAAAGAGTAGTTAAATGTTAGTGAGTATACATAGCATGGTAAAATGCTAGTCTGAATTCAGTTGGCCACACATGTGTTACAGAGGATGTGAGGGAGAAAAATTTTGACTATAACCAAAGCTTTTCTTTATTCTGTAATTTTTGAAAATTTTATAGGCTTCTTCCATGTGCTCAGTGTTGTTCCTTGAATTTGTTTGGGGTGTGGTTCATTCAACTGAGAATGTCATCAAGTTAGTTTCTTAGTAGATCTCTTTCAACTTGCAGAACACACAAAATCTTTCAAATCCTGGCACTCCAGGACAAATGCCCAGTTGAAGAAAACTGACCTAGAGTTTATGTCGTATGTGTTTGGTTCAAGAATTTATATAAGGATATAAAAACAATTTCCTGTTGCTGACAAAATAAATAGAACATTTAAAGACAACTAAATACTTAGCAAAAGTAATTATGAAAGATAAATTATGAGTGAGATTTCCTAAAGCCTCATTCTAGAGCTTTATGGGCAATAGAAATTTAGACATGTTTAATAGAGGGTAAGCCTAAAGAGAGGTGAATGCCTTTTTTCCTAAAGAAATCTGAAAATCACATTTCTCTTTGAGATTCTGATCCACAATTTGTGAATGTGTATGTCTAAATTTTATGGATACAAAAATTTTCACAAGTGGTAAACATCATTCAGAAGGACATGGACATAGAAAACAATTGGCTGGAGTCTAAGAGTCCTTAAATCACAGGAAAATAATAAAACTTATTGAACTAAAATAAACCGCACAGCAAACCACAAGTGGCATGGGTACCTAAACCACAGATATGCATAATTATAGACCAATAATGTCAATTATAATTATGCATCTTAGTTAAAGGAAACCTGAATCTTTGTTGATTCTAATGTTATTATATGCAATAAATTATTTATGTACTGTAAATGCTAGGTATGTAAACCCTCTAGAATAGACATTATCCCCAAGGCAAATAAAAAGAAAGATAGGAAATTCATAAATTAAGGGGCTGTTTTACTAAATGTCTGAATTCTATATCATAGTTTATGTAACATAACATTAATTTGTGTTTGTGGTTGAAAATGTGACCATCCAGCTTCCTGTGCATTATGGCTTTGCTACCAGTTTGGACTCAACCCTCTGAGAAGCTAAAACACTTTCTTCCTTAAGTTGCTTTTCATCATGGTGTTTATAACAGCAATAGAAAAGTAACTAATAAGGTTCTATCACAATAGCTAGAGTCTTATTAGTAAATATACCATATGTAAGTATAGATTATTCAAATGCTACATCAAAGGGTCACATTGAGAAAATTCAAAGTCATTGCACATGCTTGACTCTGTAAACTACCATAATTGTTACCACACATCCTGTCAAATCAGTGGCTCTCTACCAGAATTATATACAAGAATCATCCATGAAGATTTAAAAACTATAAACTCTTGGATTCTTCCTCCAAGGATTCTGATTTAATTATTTTGTGGGATGATTTCATCACTCTCAACTTTTAAAACCATTCAAATCTTTCTACTACGAAGTCAAGTTTAAGATCTATCTTCTTTATAATTGGTAGGATGCATAGCTATTTAGTAATAACTGGTGTACATACTAAAAATTAACCTCTTTTAAAAGTTAAAGCTACTAGGTTACTAAAATCTTTTTGCAGCATGTTTTACTAAACCTATTCAATACATAAAGCAGATGCCATTATCATACACTTTCCTTAGGAGGTTATGCTCTCAACTCCTTCTACTATGAGTCAATGATCCTTCCCACCAACCTCAGGGAACTATGTGCTGGTTTCATCTTCCTTATACTGAAATGAAGTCTCAGTCACAAAAATAGCAGCATTAATTCTTACATGACATTGAAAAATAGCATAAAATGTGATCTTTACATAGAAAGTGCAAGTTAAAATAGTCTTGACTGAAGAATACAAAGCTGTGACCATGATCTAGATGAGAATCACTCCTGCCTCAGTGTTTATCCTCAATCTCAGTACTAAATCAACCTGGGAAATGTGAGCAATTCTGCAATCTTCTTACATTTGATTTTACTACAGTGCACTATTTGAAGATCAGCAAATGTTTCCAGAGGCAGTCTCCTAGTTTACAGTCTTGGTGTTAACTTCACACATTCTCTTTCCTATGCAGGCTTAGCGTTAGAGGCAAGCATACACGGCATAAAAAGGCTTTGAAACATCATACTATGCATTATTTGGGATACTGTAAGTTTAGAACATATGTAATCTGATATGAAAAGCTATATAGCTCATGATGCCTTTTAACTGAATTTTGTATCCTGTATTACAATTTACAAAAGAAAGGAAATAGACAAGCGTTTTGATAAACTCATCAGCTATTGCTTTTTGTTGTTGTTTTGTCAGCATTATTTAAGGAAAATATTTTAGATTTTTTTCAGTTTTTGTTCTTATGAACTACTTCTACCATAATTGCTAAGGTATTTAAAGTTATCATGTTAATATCCATGTTTGGTTCAAAACTGTATACTACTCTCACTATGCCCTCTTAAAGGAGGTCCATAACTGTCATGATTCACGTGTGTTGGTGACTGCTCTTTGACTGGTCTAATGGTGCATATCTCAATCTACTTATCTAAAACAATATGACTCCCTTGAAGTCCATTGAGCTGTTATCAATCTGGCAATGTCCCACATACCCTTTAGATTCATTAGAAATCTTTTAGTGTTTAAAACCTACACAGTCCCCAGTCATTTTGGATTGAAAAAGCACAAACTTAGAAACAATTTGAAACCTCTTTCAGTATCTACCATTTCAGAGTCTACTGGGAGCCTGTAGTTGTTGAGTACAGTCTTAGAGTACCAGATGGGGGCTTGAAATATGTCATAGCTATGATCATACCTTACGATAAATTATGAACTCTTGAGCTTTAGGAAGCAACATCACCCTCTGGATCTATGTTTATTGTTTTCTCACCTAGCTCTGAGATACACTCCTGGTGTAGGAAAGATCAGGTCTTTCATTTTTATGAGTGCTTTTCCACTATTAATTTCAAGAATATCTTTCTCAAATATGAGAGTGAATACAAATAAGGAAAATATTGTTTATGATGTAAAAATAGAAAGAATACTTTCCCTTCACTTTTTTTTTATTGCTGTGTATCAGGCACTATGCATATAGATATATACACGTGGGTGTGGGTGCACATTCAGGCCAGAAGAAGATATCAGGTATCCTTCTTTATCACTGCCTGTCTTATTTTCTTGATACGTGGTTTCTTCTTGACTCTGGAGCTAGACAAACAACCAGGAAGCCTCCAGAAATTTGGTCGCTTTTACTTTTTACATTGATATGGTTACAAGTGCATGCAATAATATCCAGTATTTTTGTAGATATTGGGAGCCAAACTAAGGTCATCATATTTGCACAGCAAGTCTTCCTTCTTCTTAACCACTGAGTTCACTCTCTCTTTCTTTCCCCTTTCTCCACCACTTGTAATTTTTAGAACAATTCTTGTATAATTTTCTCTGTTCCTCTATGATTAATGTATTGTTAAAGACTAAGCGTATTGTTAGTTTTATAGTGCAGATGTATCTTTTCCTAAAGACACACCCATAAACAAAGAACTGTAGGAAACTAATTCAAGGAAAGGCAGAATTAGCATATCCCAGGGATGAACACACTCAAGGTTGTGCAGTACAAAGTCAGATCTGAAGCCCTATATAAACAAACAACAATAATTAACTCAGTAGGTTGCACTCACGTATTTGTGCATATCATTGTTGCATATATGTTAACAAACACAACCAAAGAAAAGGAGCTTTTCAATTTGAATGTGGAGAGGTACATGGGAGGACTTCAAGGGAGGGGTTGAAGGGAGGAAAGGGAAGGGGGTAGGTGATGTATTTTTATTTAACTGAAATATACTTTAAAAAAAATAAAAAGGAAAAATCATAAAGTAGGCTGGTGAGATGGCTTCACCAGTCTTTCATTTCCAGTGGACCCAAGTTCAGTTTCCAGCATCCACATAGCAGCTCACAACTTTCTGTAATACCAGTCTCAAGAGATGTAACATTCTCTTCTGGCCTCTGCAGGCATCAGGCACATGTGTGATACAGAGACATACAAGCAAACTCAACACCCATACATATAAAAAAAAATTTAAAAACCACAAAACTCACCTCAGAAGCATCTAAATATAAACATTACTAAGAAGATTTCAGATCATAGCTACATTCTAAATTGAAAACCCAGACTTGCAGAGCACAGAGCAATCATTATTCTTTTTTTTCTCACCCTTAAAGAATTTAAACTTCTTTCATGTCAGTAATTACATTGTTTAGCTTGAAAAGAGATGAAAGACAGAGGAAATCATGGGAATAGAAATCAAGTGCTTACCAATGCAAACGAATATAGACTTCTAAAGGATTATATTCTTAGTGTTAGGGAAAGCCAGGGTTAATCTTACCCTATTGAGCAAGGAATATTTGTGCAGAATATAAAAGAACATCAAAAGTATCAAGAATGTGTGATAATGGATCTGCCCTTCTATAAATATATTAACAGAAGTAAGTACTACATTAGATAAAGAGACTGAACTAATAAGGATAAAAGTTTTATTTAATCAGAAAGACAACTCAATAACTAAATAAGTGAATACATTTAAACTTATATACAATATGCATATTACCAGCATATGTATTCTAGTTCTTGTATGTATGCATATATTACATATGTGTATAAATATATGTGGTGGTTTGAATGAGAATGTTCTACATAAACTCTACCATTTGAAAACTTCATCCACAGTTGGTAACTCTGTTTGAGGAGGATTAAGAGGTGTATCCTTGCTGGAGGAAGTATGTCACATGTGGCAGTTTGTGAGGTTTCAAAAGCTTTGTCCCATTCCCAGCTCTCTCTGCTTCCTAATTGTACTTAGAGATATGAGGTCTTATCTGTGTCCTGATTCTCTTCCTTAACGGATTGTATCTCTCCAGAACCAGAAGCCCAAATAAGCCTTTCTTTCTATAAGTTACCTTGGTATTGTTGCTTTGTAATAGTAATAGAAAAACAGCTAAAAGAATATATTAGCCTATACATATATATGTATATATGCACATATACAGACTGTGTCATAAGTATACATTAATATATGAGTATATATACAGTAATGCATGCACATATATACCAGCACACATACATGTTAGTGCATATATTAAACATATATACTCAAAAGATGCAAAATTATAAAAAGAAACTCCAGAATCAATGTATAAAATATTAGTATATGGCTCTGCTAATAATTATCATAAGGAAAATTGTGTGATGATATAGAGGGCATGCAAAGCACCCAAAAATATGGTCTTTCATATTTAGCCATTTTATTCAACAGCACAGTATACACTCTTTTGAATCATATATAGACTATTTACAAATTTTGTGCACAAAATTGTTAGAACAACACAAAAGAGTTAATATTCTAAGAGAGACAGAACAGGCTTTACACCAATGGAGAAACTTGGTGAAGAATGAAGACTGTAATCTATAAGGTCCTTTATAAAAGTAATTGACTTTCCAATATTCTATTAAACTATGCTTCAATATTTTTATGAATGTTCTGTGTGTTGTATTTCAAAGTAAACTGTAACTGAAGATTAAGGGTGACGTTTCTTTATTATTTTCTTAGATATTTCAGCAAATTGATCTTTAAATTTAAATTCATCCAACCATATAATGCTTCTCTGAATTAAATTATATTTGTAATTCCATTAGAGATTATTATTTTAAAAGAGTTAATACGTGTAAGTATTCATTTATTGTTATCCTAGTTAGCTTTAATTTTCAACTTCACACAGCTGTCTTTATCAGATTGGCCTGTGGACATGTCTGGCAAGAAATTGATATATGAGGGCCTAGTACATTGTGGGGCAGAACTGTTCCTAGACAAGTGGGTCAGGGATGTATAAGAAAGCTCACGTAGTATGGGTTTGCAAGCAAACCAGAGTAAATTAGCAAGCAGAGGTCCCTGCCTTATGTTCCTTCCCTAACTTCCTTCAATGCTGAATTGTGACCTGGAAATACAAATCAAACTATCCCTTTCCTCCTCAAGTTGATTTTGGTCAGAGTGTTATATTACATCAACAGAAAATTAACCAGAGTAACTGTGTTTTTACTATTCCTGACTTCTTTTCATCTTGGACCTTCTAACTCCAATCATTTTTCTTCTATGAGCATACTTGTGAGGCTGAATATAGTGTTTCAGTTATTGTATTGGATGTTTACATTTTATCATAAACTAAAATATAGTTTTATGTTTTATGCACTACTGTATGTACAAAATAATAACCTTGTAAAATCAAGGGACAATGTAAAAGAATAGCTTCAGGTTTTCCTCATGTAATTGTTAGATGTACTGGTTTTTGCTGGTTCCATTGTTGGATGAATAAACATATGCGATTTCTTACTAACCTCCTGCTGATATGTGTTTTGTCTGAAAATTAACATGATTTATAATAAGTTTTGAAGTTTTTCTTAGGATAATAGGCTAAGGGAAAATAATGATTGAGAAAATGTGATATAGGTGCTGAAGAGATGGCTCAGTGGTTAAGAGAAAACGTGATATATTTGTGGGGAGCCATGGGTTTTGAATCTAAAGTTTTAGGTTCAGATCTAGATGATGAAATTTTACTAGCTATCTTACTTTGTAAAAATCTCTTGTCTGAATTTCAAATAATTAATGTATAAATGGAGAAAATATAAAATAATACAATTTGTTCTATTTTATAGAATCTGTTTCTTTGTCTATAAATGGAAATAATATCTTACTAATGTTTCCTGTGTTGTGCCTCAAAAGGCACAATTGATTCTATGCCAAGGTATTGGTGTGTCATCATTGTTAGTCTTTACAATGAAAACTAACTAAAAAGAAAGACAAGAATAAAATACAATTATATATTATCAGAAGGTTCTCTATTCATATGAGATTATTCCACAGACAAGAAAGCAAGTAAAGAGATTAAATTTCAAAATAATGTGATTATAAACTCAATGACTTGCTGGGCATTATCTAATTTTCTTTTTAGTACACTCACAGTATTTGCTGAAATTTGGTTGATCAGCATATTGGATGTAAATTTTCTCCTGTTTCCTGTAAACTGTGATGACTTTACAAGATACAGACTTCCCAAAGATTCAGCCTAGAGAAGATTTACAATAAGCTTCAAATGGAGAGGAACAATGAATGATAGTCTTTTTGGGCAGCTCCCATCTTCAGGGATGTATGCCTCCTAATAGATCTGAGTAGAAAATCCAATTCAGGGCTTCAAGGTCTCACAACCTTCTGGAAATACATTTTATTGGGTCTAGTGAAGTTGTAAAGTTTTGATTTGGGAAAGTTTACATACACACAAATGCACGTGCGACACACACACACACACACACACACACACACACACACACACACACTCACCCATGCAACATGCACACACACATTCACCCACAGTTAAGATTTCTTCTATCGATTTTGTCTTCCTTCAGTTTTTTAATCATTTCCTATCTATACTTTATGTTGCATAATACCACAACCACAAGGAGGAGTGAAGAAGGGAGGGGGGAGTTAGGGGAGGGGAGGAGGGGGGGAGGGGAGGAAGATAATAAATTGTTAGGGAGAGGACAATAAAAAGTTAAGGAGAGAGCAAGAGTGTATGGGAAAGTTTGGAGGGAGAAAAGGCAAAGGTAAAATGACAATTATAATTTAATTTTTAAAAATTAAATTATTTTTTAAAAACTAAGGTAAAACTTTTCATTTTGGGTTTTTCGAGACAGGGTTTCTCTGTGTATCTTTGGCTATCTCAGATTCAAATTTGTAGAGATCCACCTGCCTCTGCTTCTCTAGTGTTGGGATTAAAGGCATGCACCACCATGCCCTGCTAAGGTAAAACTGTTATTCATAGGTGTATTATAAGAGTAAAGCAATTGTCTCAATAAGAAGGAAGATAAGACCATGAGATCAACAAACCCAATAAACTTTAGTCAAAATGGACTTTTATCTTATGAAGAAGAATAAACAATCACAGAATGAACTGAATGATAAAAATTAAACAAAATTGGTGGTAGGATATGAAATACAAATTGTTGAAAATAACTACCCCAGGAACAGCTTATTCTCTAGAGAAGCCACTCAACTTAAGCAGAGAATGATCAAATTGAAGGTCTAGGACCTATAGGACAGAAAGTAATTTATTCAGAATTCAAAAGCCAATATGATTTTGCAATTGATCGATAAGAATAATTTAAGCTGTTCTTTTTTGTTTTTAATTAATTCAGCTAATCATTCCTGAAACAAGGGATGAGAACTTGTTGGATTAGTGTCTGGCTGTATCATATATAAACAAAGGAGGCATCTACAAGGCTTGTCTAAGTCAAGGCGAAAGATTTCCTTTACAGTAAAACAAATTTTCAAGGGTGATTTCTTTTATCATTACTGTTTTTCAGGGATACATGTATTAGGTAAAACTCTACATTTTCAAAAACAAAATAGAAAAATCAAGGGAATATTTTCTTCTTTTCCCCACTGAGCTACTAAAAGCATGAGTGCCAGGAAAGCAGACTTGTCTGTGAGTGATACCAAGAAAGGATATGAAGCTGAGCACCTTGAATTACCATTAATTCCAACTTGCTTGCTGAGACTGACAGTTTCTCATGAATCTGGATATGGAAATGAAAATGTTGTACAAATTTAACTCCACAGAGAAAGTGCCTAAGAAAGAACAAGAAAAGTGATGGATAACAAGATATGGGATTGTGTTACTACAGGATAGAAAAGTAAAAATAAAAAAAGAGACTGTGAATTATGGTTCAGACAAAGAATGCATAGATGTGACACACCAAGATAACCATTCTGATCATTTAGAAATGAATTTCTGAGTACCGCCCACATATCTTCCACCTGTGAGCCACTTTAGTTCATGCATGATTTTGCTGTTTAGTCTTACAGAACTACTGTTCTAAAATTGTCATTTTACAAGAGGATTGATTTTAGGCCAAAGAATGCATTTAACTTATCAGAATTAACATAGCTGTGTTTCAAACACTGTCTCTGGTTATAATATTGAAACAGAGTATACATATAAAATAACTTTTAACTTATCCTTTAAAAAGGAATCAGGAATAAAAAATAAATAAACAAATAAATAAATGGAATCAAATTATGTGATATGTCCTGATTATGACAGTTTGGACTGCAGTGAATAAATTATGTTTTCCAAAAATAGTTTCATTAAAGTTTGAAACTGATATTATAGATTCTCTGTTAGAGTTGCTAGTGTGTTTAGTCTTTAGTAATAGTTTATACACACAGTAGTTAAATCCTGGCTTTTTCCACCAGTGTGGTTAAGAAGAAATCCAAAGCTTATCATTTTATTTCTTATTGTTTTCAGTTCCTAAGGCCAACCCGATATTCAATGTTCTTGATGTCATCTGCTAGGGTGATCCTAAGGCACAAGGGAAAAACAACACTATTCATGATTTGAACTACAAGAGTGTATATTTATCTTTCTTCACTATAGGATAAAAATCAAGATTTATGAAAGCAAAAGTAAGTATTGTGCTCTCATTTATTTTATAGGCAAGTATTTAAAGAATTTTGGAGCAGGCCTTGTCCAGAGATGTGCCCAAAACAACTGTTATCAAGACTTGAAGAGAACTCTCAGTCAAGATGCCAGCATCTAGAAAGGAAAATATAAACAAAATTACCAGCTTTCAAATTTTGAGAAAAGTATGTTGTTAGTCTTTCAGTTACTGTACTAAATATGAGAGACAATAAATAAATAAAGAAAACACATCTTGAAACACAATTTAGGAAGTACCAATTCATAATTGATCAATTGGGCCATTGCTTTTAAGTATGGAGACCCAACACATAGGCCTAGGAAGGCATGCAACTGTACAGTTGTTATTGGCCAGGAACAGAAAAAGAAAAAGAGTGAATACTTACTTTTTAAAGCCATCTATAAAGTAGCAAGGAAGAAGTCTCAGTTACTAAGGGCCAGAACTAAGATCAGTCTCCTTTCACAGCACAGAGGAGGTGATCTAAACACAGTGTAATGAAGCAGATAGCACAATTAGTAGAAATGTATTAATCGTACAGCATCCCACATGAAGTCTAATCTCATTAGATATTCCCATGTCAAGTTAATATTAACTTGTGCAGGACATCAAATCCGGCCAAGTAGACTTTTAAGTTGTCTTACAATTGTCTGATTTTATAGGTTGAATTCTTCCTCATATATATAGTGAGTTGATTTACAAACTATATGGACTGATTGCATTTTGTCTTTTAGTAGTCTGTTTATTTTGCACACAGGTATATCCAGGTGCATTTTCCATGGCAAAAAACCTAAGTTGGGAGAAGCTTTCATTTGGATTAAAAGAATCTGGCAACTGACCCAATTTATTACCATCTTTTAATGATATTGTTCTCTTAGTGATATTAATGTGATTATTTTTTACTATGAATATATTGCTGAAAAATTATATGACATTTTCTACTGAATTTTGCTATAGTATCAATCTAATGTTTGTGCCTAGATGTAATAATATCCTACTTAAAAATTAACTCACTTTCATTTATTTAAGAGGAAAGATGGTAATTTGGGGATAACATTTGAATAATACTCTAATTTATCAGACACAAGTGTTTTCAGAAATTAATAGATTACCCTTAATGCCAAAAGAAACCTATTGACTCAAAGAACATAGGTACTAAATGATCTTTGATGCCCTCAAATACTTAATGAAGTTTTACAATTATATTTAGAATAAGGACAGTCATATAGGGGTGTTCAAAATAGAGTATGGGAAGGAATAGAGTGATAGAAATAAAAAGACTGGTCTAATTCCTAGATTTTTTCTCTATTTTCTCCTATTGAAAATAGATTAGTTTTTCATATAATATATTATGATTATTGTTTCCCCATCCCTAACTCCTCCCAGCTCCTCCCTACCTCACCTTCTATCCAAATCCTCACCCTATCTTTCCCTCTCTTTTCTTAGAAAAAAAAAGATATCTGAAAAAAATAATAACATAAAGCAAAAACAAACTAGAATAACATAAAACACACAGAAGAAAAGAAGGCAAAGAAAAAGGACAAAAAAATGCAGATAGATCCAGAGACACACATGTTCACATATAAAGAAATCCCACAAAATCACAAAACCAGAATATGGACCTGTAAGGTTAAAAAATGATGTCTGACAAGGCACTTCCAACAAACTGCTGAGTTTGTTTTGTTGTTGTTTGTTTTTGTTTTTTTTTTTTGTTTTGTTTTTGTTTTTGTTTTTGTTTTGCTTTCTACTGCATGGGGTTTACTCTTAAGAGTGATTTATATCCCCATGGGACTTCATTGGAGAAAACTAAATTTTCATTTTCAAATGGTTGTCAATTGGAGATAGCGTCTGAGTTATAACTAAATTTTAGCCATATAGTACAGATAACTATTCTACAACCAACACAACAAAAGGAACAGGAACATAGACTTTGTTACCTGTTAGTAGGACACGTTTTGCTCTAGTGAAGCTGCATGTAGGCCCCCAGTGCAAGAGGAAGCTCTTAGCCCTCATATGACTGATGAACTGAGGTAGGCTGAGATGTGGGGGCACCCCACACCAGAGGAGTAGAATAGGTGGGAAAGGGGGTAGATTGTGGGTGGGTGGGACCAAGAAGGGTGGAGGGAGGGGTCTGTGATGGAGATGTAACCTGAAGTAATAAATAAACGTAATAAAAAATAGCTTGGGGCTTGAGTCCAGTTCTCCTTTCAGCACTGTGATCCCATGTGGCTCAGCATGGTGCCATAGTCTCTATGAGTTCATCTGTTCATCAGTCATGTGTGTAAGGTTTTTATTTCCTTGGTGTCTTTCATTCTCTCTAGCTTTTGCAATCTTTCCACCTCCTTCTGTAGAATTCCCTGAATCCTGAGGGGAGGGATTACATGGAGATATTATACTTAGGATTAAGTGTTCCAAGGTCTCTCTATCTCTCTCTAATATATAACTGTGTGTCTCAGTATGGTTCCAGTCTACTGCAGGGGGAAGCTTCCCTGATGATGGTTGAATATAGCAGACTGTCATTGGGAGTCATTTTATTGTTATATGTTTTATTATTTATTTATTTTAATTTTTTTATAACAGTAGAATTTGGTTTTGCCATTGGTCCCTAAGTTATCTAGTTTCACGTTTTTGGTCATACAGTCAGTATTGAGTATTTGTTCCATCACATGAAGTAGGCTGTAAATCCAGTCAGATATTGGTTGGTTAATCTCATGAGCTATGTGTCACTTATTCCACTAGCACATCATATAGGCAGGTCACATTGTAGACTGAAGGTAACCTATACATCTTAAAAGCATAGTACAATGATGCAAATTGGGAAATAAAATCATTCACAGAAAAAACGAACATAATTTTGGATTATTTGATTTCATTTCTTCAGATTTCAAATTTATTTTTGATGGAATTTCCTTTGCATTTAGTTTAATATTACAGAGGATTCAGTGGAATTTGGACTTGGTATGGCTTCAATGGTATAATGATAACAGAACAAAAAAGTAAGAAGGAAAGTTACAATTTTATATTTAAATATTCAAGAAGGTTAATGCTTCATAAAGATATATTAATTTATATTTTAAAGATGATTATATTTGCAAATAATCCTTTCACTAACCTTCCCTCATGAAATTAACCCTTTCTATTCAGTTGTCATGTGGATCGGATCCTTTTTTATCCACATTCAACTTGGTGGCTCAATAAAGAATCATTTTAGTTATCCATGCAATGATTTTGGGGTAACTTTCACATTTTTCGTTCCTGTCATATCCTTGATATATAGAGATAAATTCATGTAACCAGTAATAATGACTTTGAAAGAGAATCATCCTTCTGATTAATGATGTTTCATTAGTTTTCATTTTCCTCTTATTGTATTAAAATAATCTTTGAGGTGAATACTAGTATGGTTGTCAAATTTTCTACTTTATTTTCCTAAATTTTACTACTCTCTCTTTTGCAAATTCCCAGTATTGGATTTGTTACTCATTGTTACTCATACTTATGCTGACATTTATATTAACTATAACCACTACTGATATTTGCAGGATCTAACTTAATAAGTAGCAACAGATATTTTTATTGAACAAAAATCACTAATTAGTGAACACATTAGATTTCTTTTAACCATATTGTACACTATAGTTTTATACAAGATAGTTTTTGTACTACATTACCAGATCAGCTTTTCATGTTGGAGTTCAGCTTCCGATTTTATCTATTGTCTCTATGGTAGTATTTCTAAATGCAGATGTACATATGGAATTTGATTTCCTCAAAGTCAAATCATCTAAAAATTTTTTGGTCTCTCATGTTACTAGGCATGATGTCAGATATCTTTAGAGTAAAACATGTTATAAACAAAGCACTTGCAATTTTACATTTAATCTAAGAGCTAAAGTAGAACCTAGTGCACACAAGACAAGTAACCAAGTGAACACTCCTGCTATCATTAATACTTCTTATGGATACCATTACTGGTGCTTTGTAGTTGTTGAAGCATCAATGACATAACTACAGAGTTTGGGCTGCATTTTAATTGTGTTATGACCTTGAGTACATCATCAGTAAGATATAAAATCAGTAATCTTTTGTAACTGTATTGTAAATAGTATAAGAAATAATTATTCACAGATATGTTTGAAGCATTGAAGTGTTACAGAACATGCAATTTATTTTAGAGGAATTTTAATCCAACAACATGGCTGCACTGGCAAGGGATCACATCTAAAGATCTTTTAGGTCTATATGATCTGGCTGGAATGGTGACATGCTCCTGGACTACAATATGATCTAGCTGGAATACAGACATGCCCTTCGTATACACCTTTAATCCCAAACAATGAAAGTGAGGTTAGTTTATAGAAGAAAATAGCCATGTTTAAAAATGATGTCAACTTGAGGGGCAGACAAAGTGATGGATCAGAGAAAGATTTAACAGAATGAGTCAGAGATAGAATACTCCCAATGCTCAAAAGAACAGCACAGGAAAGAGAATCTAGTTAAGAGCAGTACAGGGAGTATCAGGAGTAGGAGTTGTGTCTGTGGCAGTTTTATCAGGACAATTTTAGAGAAATGTTGCAGAGGGAAGAAGCCAGCGAATGAGAAGGAGGCAGAAAATTAGAACATATTGCCAGAGTTAGTTTGAGGCCAAGTGAAGCAATTCAGTCAGAGGCGAAGAGAAGCCAGTTTCAATCAGTCAACTTAGAGAGGAGTTTGGACAAGAAGAACTGGTATTGACCCAGCCAGTGAGAGTTCAAAGAAAGGCCTCATCCTCCCCTCATCTTAGTAAATAAAAACATTTATATGTTGCAGTCTTTTATTTCTTGAATTATTCTGAGACAGTGTGATGGAAGTTTGGATTTCTTTGGAAACACAGTTGTGTTAAATGAATGTGTTTTTTGTTTTGGTCTCAAATTTGGGATGTGGAGGTGCTTTGTTTACTGCTGAAAAACAGACTTGTGAAAGATGCAAAACATGCTGATGGAAGAGCTTGTGATGTTTTGCCTGACAGAGACTGTCATGTATAGGGTACATATTTACATCCTTTGATAGACAAACTCCTTGGAAAGCTCATGATCTTGGTCAACAGGAAGTACCTTGTGTGGAGAGCATGAAGTTGGTCAATTAGAAAGCATCCTTGTGCATATTTTGGGGAGGCATAAAAAGGAGGCCCCTAGAAATGCAGAGGGGCTTTTTGTTTGGCATTGCATCTCATCACTTCTCATTGTTGCTTCACTTTGAATGATTTCAGACAATACTTTGCTGAAGTTTATTGCTTTGGAGACTTGCTGAAGATTGTATCCCAGGTTGGGCTGAGCCCAGGTCAGGCCTGTTTGGAGCTGCAAAAGCCGCTGCCTCTTCGACTACCTTTGCTGGTTCTGATTGCTGTGTTCCCTTTGCTGATTGTATCTGTTCCTATGTATGCTAATTTGGATGGACTGCTGAGGAGTTGCCTCAAGGACCTACAACTGAGGAGGTCTTCATCTTCTGCCTATAATACTATCCTTTCTCCCATGTCTCGGGTCAGTGGGTGGGAAGGTATATAAAGTTATTAATAGTTAAAAGTACGCCTTCACAACAGATACTGTTTTCTTACTATAAAAAATAAACATATTGCAATGAGGTCTTTGTGATGGATGTGTTTGATTGATTTGATTGCGCTAATCACTTCATAGTGTACATCAGCTTGATGTTTGCTGCTCAACTATATACCTTTCTTAGCTGTCAATTATGACTTAGGAACTCTGGATAAATATAACCAGAATTTTTACCTGATGTTAGTGTCTCTTGGTAGGTGATGAAGTTCATAAATAGTTTATTCCCAACAAATTGTGACTAATTTAGGAAAACTTTGGGATGTGTCAATCAGAGGATAGGATTGTGAAACATTAGAGTAGAGAATATGCATAAACATAGTTTAGGCATGGCAGCCCATCTGTGATTCCAGCACTGGGAAGGCACAGATAGGGCATTCCAGGAAGCAAGCTGGCTAGATAGAGTACTCATGTCATGCATCTCTGAGTGTAATTGAGAAATACTGACTGAATGAATAAGTTGCAGCCTCTGGACTACACACACACACACACACACACACACACACACACACACACCAGAAAAGAAAACAAAACAAGCATTTAGTTAGAAAAAAGGCATGAGTCAACTCAAAAGTTCTCTGAATTTGACATTATTGAAGCCTGATCTAAAAAGTATATTTGTTCACTTGCTTGGTTAGAGTTACCCCCAGGTATTTTATACTGTTTGTGACTATTGTGAAGGGTGTTGTTTCTCTAATTTCTTTCTCAGCCCATTTATTTGTTGTATAAAGAAGGGCTTCTGATTTTTTTAATTAATTTTGTATCCAGGCACCTTGCTAAAGGTGTTTATCATTTGTAAGAGTTCTCTGGTGGAATTTTGGGGATAGCTTTGTACACTATCACATCGGTTGCAAATAGGGATAAATTTAATTCTTCATTTCCAATTTGTATCCCCTTGATCTCCTTTGGTTGTCTTATTGCTCTAGCAAGAACTTCAAGTACTGTGTTGAAGAGATATTGTGAAAGTGGTTATCCTTGCCTCGTCCCCAAGTTTAGAGGAAATGCTTTATGTTTCTCTCCATTTGATTTGATGCTGGGTACTGGCTTGCTATATATTACCTTTATTATTTCTATGTATGGTCCTTGTATGCCCATTCTCTCCAGGACCTTTAGCATGAAGGGGTGTTGGATTTTACCTCAAGACTCAGGCATACCATTTCTGGGTATCCACCCCAACAATTCCTCACCAAACCACAAGGACATACCTCATCTATGTTCATAGCAGCCTTATTTATGATAGTTAGAAACAGGAAATAACACAAATGTCCTTCAGCTGATGAATGAATAAAAACATTGTGGTACATTTACAAAATGGAATACTACTCAGCTATCAGAAACAAGGAAATCATGCAATTCACAGCCAAATGGATGGAACTAGAGAAGTTCTTCCTGAGTGCGCTAACCCAGACTCAGAAAGATGCAATGGCATCTACTCACTTATAATTGGATTTTAGCCATATAGTACAGGATAACTATCCTACAACCAACACACCAAAAACATCATAAATATAGACTTCATTACCTATCAATGGGACAATTTCCCCTACAAAGCATGTAGGTCCCCAGTGTAAGAGGAAGCGCTTAGCCCTCATATGACTATTGAACTGAGAGGGGCTGACTTGTAGGGGCACTCCACATTGGAGGAGCGGGATGGGTGGGAGAGGAAGGAGAGGGTAGGAGGGTGGAACCAGGAGGGGTGGAAAGAGAGCACTATTATAGAGATGTAATTTGATGTAATAAATAGATATGCTAATAAAAAACAAGAAAAAAGAAATATGTTTCTTATCATCATTTTCCTCAAAGGAGGAAGATATGGCAATGATATCTTAAAGCTAAAAGAGAAAAATCTTTTTTTTTCATTTTTTTACTTTATTTTTTATTTCTTCAAGTTACATTTCAATTGCAATCCCCTCCCTACTCTCCCCTCCAGTGCCATCCTCCCACCCTCTTCCGCCTCAACCCACCCATCCCCTTCCTTTTTTTTTAAGTTTAAGGTATATCTTTTTCCCCCCAACAGCTCCCCCTTTCAGTCCAACAAATGGATCTTTCTCTTATAATAATAAATACAATACAAAACAACAGAGGTAATTAGGCCACAATTATGAGTTATATGGCTTAGCATACATTCCCAATGTCCAGTATTTGGCACCTGACTAAAAGAGAAAAATTTTAACAGCTTTAATTTTTTCAGCAACAGTATAATGTAGAGGATAATTTTACAATTTATTTCTATGAATGGAGTTCAATTTGGAGACAGATATTGACTGATAAATGAAAGCCTCTGAAAGCCTTTCTTTGTCATTTTGTACTGTTATCTTCAATCTCTCAAGAATGTAGCAAATTTTAATCTTTCTTTGAGTATGTGGCAGTTTTAGGAAAATAATCTAATGAAGTATGTGAACCATGTCCCATCTTAAAAATATAAGAGAAAAAGAGTATATTTGTCTGTTTTTGTTTGTTTGGGTTTTTGTTTTGTTCTTTATCTGTAAAAATATATAAAATATGTAAAACTTTTGGAACACATATCCAAACCTGTTTGAATCTGACTTTGCACATTGTAATTCTGAACATATCAAATAGACAATTTTGTCAATTTGTGACATTGTTTCTCTTAATGGTTGACAAATATTTCAGAGGATTATTGTGAGAAGCATATGAGAAGGAATGATTTTTAAAAGCTACTTATATAAAGCAAAGTACCATCAAATACTCACAAAACCTATTTTAATTTTTTATAAAACAATATGGTATTATTATTTTTTATTATAAAACAAGAAATTGAGTTAATAAGTCTTTCAGGAAAAAGTATGACAATTCTTCTATAATCACAGTATTACCATCTCCTTTCCTTGAAGATAAATTAATCTGTTTTATCTGTGTATTCTCTGTGATTTGTTTGCTAATTCTTAATTTCCATTTTCCATACATTTCCCTTCCACTAGAGAAATATTAACTTAAGTTTTGTCTCAACATTTGGCATTTGAATCCTTTTTTAGTGGGATTTTGACTTTAAAAAACAGTTTACTAATCAAAGGTATATAGCACTTGGCATTATATTTTATTATGATTGTGTGTCAAAGTGATATTTTATCAAAATAAGTTAGGAAAATAATGCAAAATTAGAAAATACATAAAGATTTTTTCCATTATGATATTTAAGCTTTTGGTCAAGAAACTACTTAAATCATTTCTAAACATTTGTGTCACTTAATTTTTATAGTTATATATACAAGAAAAAATTTCAGTGTTTAATAATTCTAATTAGAGAATTGTTGTGCAAACATAATAAATCTAGCATTAAGTGTTCCATATTAATTATGTTAAAACATGAATTTTTAAGTTTTATCATTCCTAGGAATGTACTCTAAAAAGTTTTGACCATATTTAAAGTAGAAAAATAGAAGTATGTTTTAAAAGGAGATAAAGAGCATAGTAGGGCAACTGGAGTATGAACTAGAAATAAAATAATTTAACAAAAATTTCTGGAATTTTCTGCCTTGTCTATTTTGCCAGAAATGTAGGAAACAGATTCTAAACATATCATCCGGGCTGCGTTCACAGGTGTCTTGGCTCTAGCTCAATGGTCACTTCACCTTATTGTAGAAATTAATTTTGTTTATATATCTAAATATATTTAGATAGATGATATAGATATAAATAGAGATATGAGAGAGAGAAATCTCAGATTTATGGATTTGATCAAGTTTTGAATTTGTGTAGGATAGGTAGTATGCCTTTGTTTGTGCTCATTTATGCCCCCCATTACTACTACTCAATCTTCCATACATAGCATACATGTAGAAATTACCTTGAGAAATAGCCTTAAAATGGTATTATACATATAAAACTGTGAAGTATAAGTGTTGGGGTAGTGTTAAGCATTCTAAATGTTAATTAATTGGTCCTGCTTGCTGTCTGTTACTTACATTGGATCTGATTGGTTAAATAAAATGCCGAGGCCTGAGATTGGGCAAAGACAGAGAACGGTGGGACTTCCTGGGATTAGAGCAGGAAGCCTGCACTTTTGACAGAGGATTAATTCATTCCAGCCAGGAGCAGCAAGAAGGAGGCACACACCATGGGTTAGAAAAAGGAACCTCATTCCACATGGCCAGGAACATCGGCATATTGTGGAGAATGTAAGTCCAAGGGGACGTATGTATATATGGGGTCATATTTGGGTAATAGAATTAAGAGCTAGCTTAGATGGGCTAGGGTTGCACAATTCAGACCAAGGCTTGTTAAAATCCACATGGTGTCTGTGTGTGCTCATTTGTAATGGCAGAATAAGGATTAAAGGCTGCAGAACAAATTAACAATAATATAAATATTGGTTAAATAGTTTGATTAGCCAAGATTTTTTATTATTTTTTTACATATGGCGTCCAACTAGGGCAATTAGAATCCATGTTTACAGCATGAGAAGGCTGGGGTGAAAGCTGGTTTCCTAACCAAAGAGGGGGGAACACCCAACTGCATTTCAAAGGTGCGGCTTTCTTAACAAAAGTTGTTGCCTCGCAGCAAAGTTGGAGAGCAAAAACTTAGCTCTCCTTACATACTAAAAAACTGACAGCCTTCTAATCAGAGCTTGAGAATGGAATTAATAGCCTAGATTAAAATGGAGGAATTTATAATGCCCCAATACTTTTGGATTCCAATTGAGTTTGTTCCTCCTAGCATACAAATGGTTTTTAACCTGACAATTGTGGTTCTGTGTATCTTTTTTGAGAAAGTTCGGACTAAGATAGTCTTAAAGGAAATAATTTACAGATGGAATGCTAAATTGCCAACAATGATAATGAAGGAAAGAGGGAGGCCTTTCCTGATAAATAAGGCAAAATTGATGGCAGCTGGAGCTAAGAGCTCCCTGGCTATGAGGTGCTTCTCAGGGCTTTCTGGGAAGGGTCCTTCTGGGAAGGGTCCACCAATGAAATACAGTCGTGACTAGATTTTAAGGAATAATTAACAAAGCTTTAATTGCAGCATGGGATAGCATGGTTAGACATGCCAAGGCTTTTGGAATGTTGTTTCTTTGTTTGATTTTTGTTTAGATGTCTTTGATTTTCCTATATCGGGAGGTAGAAAGGATATTTTTCTGGTTTGGCATTGCTAAAACATAAGAGATTTTTGAAGATTTTGGGCAGATTTCGAATTGTCACTACAGTTCAAAGGTGCTCTCAAGGTTACAGAGTTACTAAAATCTGGGATTTAAGTGAAATATTTGAGCAGGGTGGTACTGGCACATGCCGTTAATCCCTTAATGCCATCATACTAGAGGAAGAAACAGGCAGATCTCTGGATTCTAGCCCAGCCTGGTTTAAACAATGAAGGCAGGTAGGGAACTCTGCTGAGAAGACAAGGCTGCTTACTAAAGACAATCTAGAATTCAAAAAAGACAACATTTTTCCCCTTAATAATGTCCTTATTGATCTAATGGATAAATGCACATAATCTTAAATTTGCGTAAAGAGAAAGGAGTCACAAACCAGTCTCCTTAGGTGTGGGGCTCCCACTAGAGAACTGGTTTCAAGAGGCACTTTGCCCCTAAAAGATATGTGTTAATTGCTGGGTCTGGTGGTACACGACTTTAATCCCCGCACTTGGAAAACAAAGACAGGTGGATCCCTGACCTTCACCAAGGTCAGCCTGGTATGTAAAGTGAGTCCAGAACAAGGATACACAGAGAAATTCTGTCTCCAAAAAAAAAGAAAGAAAGAAAAAGGAGAGAGAGAGAGAGAGAAAGAGAGAGAGAGAGAAATATATTCTGTTAATCAATGTAAGGACCCAGAGTTAGGCTGGGGAAGAACTTGCAAACAGCATACCTCCCACAGCCAACCGTTAAGAAAAGCTAATATAAAATAGCATATCATACTATTCTACACCAATCTCCTTAAGAATGGAGCTTCCATGGGAGAATTGGAACTCAAACTAATAAAAAAATGGTTTAAGTAATGTTATTGTTTAATAAGTGTAATTCAATTATTTAAGTTTATACCTTGATCTCAAAACTTGGGAGACAAGGGAAGAACAGGTTCCTTGTGCGTTCAAGGCCAATCTAATCTACAGAGCTCTACAGAGCAAATCAAGACAGCCCAGGCTACAAAGAGAAACTCTGTCTCAATACGGATAGATATATCCACATAGAAATTAAATCTCCAAAGAAAGGAGAAAAAGAAAGAAAAATATATGTAAATGCATACCTTTGTTCCCAAAACATGGGAGACAATGACAGAGACAGATTGGTTTCTTTTAAGTTTGGGGCCAACCTAATCCACAAAAAGTCAGAGCAACACAGAATAATCCTGTTTTAATCAATTAATAAATGTAGGTCAACTGTAGAGGAGAGTACATAAACTCCATACAGTCTTATGCTGTATTTTCTAATTTAAAATAGATTATATGTAGCATATACATGTAATACTATTACATGCCATTTTTTTATATGGCATGAATGAAGACTTACAAATGTCTTCTGTTCAAAGAACAGAAAATATTCCTTAATTGATTTGTGCATCCTGCACATCGAAGGCATTTTGGTAATTGCAGAACTATATGTTACTTGTGAGAAATTATATATTTTCAGAACAACGGGACCTGAGTCTAAAGAAGACAAGACAAGAAACCCAAATGATCCAGCCTCATAGACTTCCTCAATAGCTGTTTCCTCAAAAATATGCATCCAGAGCAACTTCAAACAGCATGCTGAGATGGTCCAGCCTCAAAGACTGTTCCAGACAGGACTTCAGTGCTGCCCTGAATTTTCCTAACCAAAGTCTAGCTTCGAACTACAAACTTCTCAGGACATTCAAATTGCTGAGCACATAGAGACTGGACAACAAATGTTACAATTAACTTTCTTAACCATTTTTCCATTTTTGGGCCCCCAAACAGGTTTTCTGCATCCCAATTCAGCAGGAAGCAGTTTCAAGAGAGCGATGTCCCATTCTCAAAAGGTGGGGTAGATGATTCTTTGGTCATTTGATGTGTTATAAATGTTGTTTAGTGGGAATGGTTACAAATTGTTAAATGGTCTTTCTAAGCAAGATATAGGAGATTAGATTCAAGGACTTTTCTATTTCTCTTTCTTTTCTCTATCCTGCTCTCTCTTATACAAGGGGGGAAGACTTGAAGAGAAAAAGAGGGGGAATATATGTATATAATATAGAAATGATAAGATATAAGGATGGATTATTGAATCTGTTCTGAAACTCAAATCTATTGTTATTCTTTAAATAAGGTTATCTTTCAATACATTGATATAGAATTTTGTATATTGATACAAAAATAAGGTTAAATTTTGATTCATTGGTATAGAATTTTATATTTAGACACATATTATGTATATTTCAAATCTTATAAAGTATTGTGCCTATACAAATAATTTAAAAGTACAGGTTTACTTCCGATCCTTTTATGGGTTGCTATTGCAATCTATTTAGGAGTCTGGATAATACAAGTTGACTGGCCAGTTGAGCTTCTGGTCATGTCAAATAGTAGTCTTAATTTATCACAAAATAGACTTAATAGGTTAAACAGATAGTAAATGGTTAAAATATACAGTTTGCTTGTTCAAAGATAGATTTATAAATAAAATAGATGTCTTCAAAATCCTCAGAGGCATACAGAAAGTGGCATTTAAAGACATTATTATTTTTTATTTTTTTAATACTTTATTTTTTTATTTCTTCAAGTTACATTTCAGTCCCAATCCCTTCCCTACTCCCCCTTCCTGTTCCACCCTTCCACCCTCTTCCCCCCAACAGCTTCCCCTTTAAGTCCAACAAATGGTTCCTTCTCGTATAACAGTAAATACTATACAAAACAACAGAAATAAATATGCCACATTTATGGGAGTTAAATGGCCCACTATACGTTTCCAATGTCCAGTTCATACATATTTGGCCCCTGACTTTAACATTCTACCATCTGACCATCTCCATGAGTTTAAAGTTCTATATCTGACTCAGCTTTCATACTAACTTGCATCACTATTAAAAACATCTTCTTAGATCCAGAACGCCCTCTTGATTCCTAAACAACTCAAAATTTAACTATGTGACTCTAGCTATCTATTCTTCAACCACCTCAGAGACCTGAGAGGGATAAATATATCTGATTATATAGGAAGTGCAGGGCCTGCAGCTTCCAAAACTAAGAAATGACATACCAGTGGCTGCCTGGACAGTTGAGCTTCTGGTCATGTCAAATAGTAGTCTTAATTTATCACAAAATATACTTAATAGGTTAAACAGATAATAAATGGTTAAAATATACAGTTTGCTTGTTCAAAGATAGATAGATTTATAAATAAAATAGATGTCTTCAAAATCCTCAGAGGCATACAGAAAATGGCATTTAAAGATATTATTATTATTTTAAGAGTTAAGACAGTCAGCTCCTGACAGCTCCCATTTGACTTGGAAGAAGACAATGAGCATCAAAAAGAAATCTCCCATCAGGAGATAATTCCTATTGGGCAAAAATGCCCCTACTCTCTCCACAGACTATATACGGTCCAAAGATGGACCAGAACTTAAATGCAGGTAAGTCGATGTCCTAATTCTGCAGAGACAGAATGGGAAAAATCCTTATTTCCTGCTGCACAATTTAGTCTGTGAAAAATGCTTGGCCAGAAGGCTGAAAATGATGCTCCAACGATATTGAGAGATATTTGGGACTGTCTAGGCAACAAACTGTCATATTTCTTTTTAGAAGCTGCTCTCCCATGCTTCCTACTCACTCAAATAATAACTTTATCCCTTCTTATGTCTTTGATGGGGTTGAGGCATAATAGTTATAAAATTTCAATTGAACTTGAGTTGTTTAGGATTTAAAAGGATATTTTCAAGACTAAATAAAATCTTTAGGTTTATAAATATAGGATATGATAGAAATTATTTTGGTTCAGAACTTTAGACACAGCAAGATAGATAAGATGATTTTTTTCTTCTTCAAGATTGCCTGATGAAAATAGGCTAAACATTACGTGTATAACTTTTATATATGGTTTTCTTGATTGTTTCATATTTGTTCTTATTGTTTTTACTATATGAGTTAAAAAATTTAGCCTTTTTTTATACAAAAGGAGGGAATTGTTGGGGTAGTGTTAAGCAATCTAAATGTTAATTAATTGGTCCTGCTTGCTGTCTGTTCCTTACATTGAATCTGATTGGTTAAATAAAATGCCGAGGTCTGAGATTGGGCAAAGACAGAGAATGGTGGGACTTCCTGGGATTAGAGCAGGAAGCCTGCACTTTAGACAGAGGATTAATTCATTCCAGCCAGGAGCAGCAAGAAGGAGGCACACACCATGGGTTAGAAAAAGGAACCTCATTCCACATGGCCAGGAACATCGGCATATTGTGGAGAATGTAAGTCCAAGGGGACGTATGTATATATGGGGTCATATTTGGGTAATAGAATTAAGAGCTAGCTTAGATGGGCTGGGGTTGCACAATTCGGGCCAAGGCTTGTTAAAATCCACATGGTGTCTGTGTGTGCTCATTTATAATGGCTGGTTAAAGATTAACGGTTCCAAACCAATTAACAATAATCAAAATACTGTTAAATAACTTATTAGCCATATTTTTTTACATATAAGCTTGGAGAATATTTTAGCACAAAGATGTAACAGTGTCCAGCATTCTGAGAGAAGGCAACAGACCAGCATGATGTCTGGTATGGTGTTGTGCATGCTGACAGAAAACAATAAATCCCATAATGATTAATGCTAGATAAGCTGGACAAGTTTCTATCTGTCTGATCATTCTCCTATTAATTTATAATTTCTCTCCAACATTTTAATATCATATTTTAAACTTAATTTTAGCATTTGATGATTCTCCAATATGCATTTAATTTACTTTTTGATTTTAAACATCCCTTTCCATTATAATGTGCAATATATGGTAAAGAAAATCTGTTCCTTTTACTTGTTTATTACATATGATTTATTCTTATACAAAGGTGAGGCAATGGAATGTATCAACATGCTAAGGAGATTAATTTATTATAATAATCTGTAAGTGCTTTGTGAAAACACTCTGAGTTTCTACATATGTATCTATGTGTAGAATGGGAGCAGCATGCACATGTGCCTTGATCACACACGTTCATTTTCTCTTTAAGTCATGAATGAAGATAAATGAAAGCCAAAGAATGAGCATATACAATGGGAAGTAGAGCTCAATAATGCAGATTCCTACTTGGTGAATTTCTGTGACAAGATAGGAGACACAATCAACCATTTATATCACAAAATAATCAATAGCAAATCAACAAAATGTGTCAACTTTATTTATTTATATTTCATTTATGTGTACTGTTTAATCCTTTCCCCTTTCCCCTCTCCTCCTTCCAGCTCCTTCCTCATTCCTAATCCTCTTTCATGCATAACTTCTTTTACATTCATTACTATTGTTACATATAGAGAGTCCATTTAATGTTGCTAATATGCACATGTTTTGAGAGCTGACTATTTGGTACTAGATAACCAACTGGGAGTCTCATCCCAGGAAAAGACTGTTTTACACTCCCTCAGCAGTCATCAGTTGCCTGTAGTTAATCAACGAGGAGTGGAGCCTTGTGAGATTTCCCTCATCGATGCTGAATTGTCAACTGGAATTGTCATAGCTTGTCTTGTTTAGGCAGCTATGTTGTTGAAATTTTATTGATGCAGCTACACTGTCGAATATAGAAGTCAATATCTTGCATTAGACATCCTGGTCCTTAGACTCTATTAATCTTTCTGCTTCCTCTTCACAGATATTTCCTGAGCCTTAGGTATAGGGATTATGTCACAAATGTATTAATTGGGGTTGAGCATTCTATAGTCGGTTGGTTCTTGCATTATTTATCAGTTGTGGATTTATGTAATGAGGACTAGCCTTTTGAAAAGAAAAGTAAAATGTAGGGAAGTGCATCTTTGATTTTCAAACATTGCTCTTCAGGCCTACTTTCATATAATTTCTAAAACAATGAACAATGTTTAGCCTATACTTTTAATCTCTATTTCAAAATATATATCCAATTCAGGAAATAATACTGTAATTATCTTAATATCCTACATAGTAAATCTTAAATGATCTGTAGGACTCATATGAACTATCAATGTTTCTTTAAGAAGAATGGTATTATAGGATTTTATTTATACATTTGTTCACTAAGAAAAAAGACTATGTGGACAATAAAAATGTCTCAGTGGTTAAGGGTATTTGTTGCTTTTACAGAGAACAAAATAATCAGTTCTAGCACCCACATGCTCACAGCCATCGATAATTCCAGTTCCATGTGATCTAACAGTTTCTTCTTGATTTCATTGACATGGTGAACCATGGATATATGCAGGTGAAACATTCATGCATTTAAAATAAAAAATAAATACATATTTAAAAAAAGAAATGAAAATGCACATTTCCATGTGGTGCAAATCCTATAAATGCAAAACCTGACTGAAAATGTGCTCCTAGCTAGATAATTTTCTCATACTTTTACTCAAAACAGCGAACATAATTATGTAAGACACTTTTCATGGCTAAGAGTATTCAAAAGAGTTTGTTACTGCATAATTTTCTCCAAGGCAAATTGTCCTTGTAAAGTATTTCTCCTACTGTCAAAAGAATTAATTGATTTTGACTTAGTTCTTTTAGATAAAAAATACTGCTAGATATAAAAGAACACAGAAAGTCTGATTAGTTGTTTCATCTCATTTGAAGTGTTTTGAGATTTCTCTAAGAAGTAAATACCCAGAAATGAATATTGTGAATTGGTTTCCTCAAGGCTCCTTCTTTCATTAATATCTATTCTGAAGAGACTGGACAACTAAATTAGTATTATCTCAAATTTTCTTGTAATGATAAGCTGTAATTAAGGGAGCTGTGTACAAAATCCATTACAAAATGGAAAGCTTTGGGAGGAGTAGGATTTTTGCTACTTCTTCATCCTTCATGCCTGAAATGCTAATAAAGAGT